>CM021100.1:6193706-6270050 GCA_007115665.2 Sequoiadendron giganteum | reverse complement strand
GTCTCATGATGATGTAAATCACTGGGAGACCCCATTTCTCAAACCCATTTTTTCAAAAAGGCCAAGTTAGATTTGCCAATTTCACCGAATTGGCAAGTGAGTGGGCCCTCTACCCTCTAATCTTAATCCTCTACCATCTACCTCTCTCCCACTCACTCCCTCTCTCTCATTTTCTCTCTCTCAATTATTTACCTGCCACTCCCTCTCCCTCTCTTAGGTCTCTCTCTCTCTCTCACTCACTCACTCCCTCTATCTCTCTCCCCTCTACCCTTAACCCTAAACCCTTAAACCCTCTACTCTTAACCTTCTACCCTCTATTTCTAGCAAGTCTCTCCCTCATAGCCTCTCTCCCTCTCTCAAGTATCTCTCTCTCACTCACTCACTCCTATCTCTCTCCCCTCTACCCTTAATTTTCCATTGTCTAACCTTAACCCTTAAACCCTCTACCTTCTACCCTCTATCTCTCTCCCACTCCCACTCCCTCCCCCTCTCTCTTTCTCTCAAGTCTCTCCCTCCTACCCACTCTCCCTCTCTCAAGTCTCTCTCTCTCTCTCTCACTCACTCCTTCTATCTCTCTCCCCTCTACCCTTAACCCTCTACCCTCTACCCTCTACCCTTAAACCTTTAAACCCTCTACCCTAGATTTCCAATTGGGTGAAATTGGGAATGTAGTGGCTTGTTTGAAAAAATGGGTCAAAGAAATGGGGTCTCTCGTTGATTTACATCATTGGGAGACTCCATTTCTTGGATCCATTTTTTCAAACAAGCAAGTTAGGTTGTTAATTTCATTGAATTGCCAAGCTAGTGGGCCCACTAGCTTCAATATTCGGTGAAATTGGCAATGTAGTGGCATGTTTGAAAAAATGGGGTCTCTCGGTGATGTAGGGGACCCCATTTCTTGGACCCATTTTTTCAAACAGGACAAGTTAGGTTACCAATTTTACCAAATTGGCAAGTTAGTGGGCCCATTGGCTTGCCAATTCAGTGAAATTGGCAACCTAACTTGCCCTGTTTGAAAAAAATGGGTCCAAGAAATGGGGTCTCTCATGGGAGACCCCATTTCTTGGACCCATTTTTTCAAATAGGGAAAATTGCCAATTTCATCCAATTGTCAAGCTAGTAGGCCTATTGGTTTACCAATTTGGTGAAATTGGTAGTGTAGTGGCCTTTTTTGAAAACATGGGTCCAAGAAATGGGGTCTCCCGGTGATGTTAATCATTGGGAGACCCCATTTCTTGGACCCAAATTTTCAAACAGGGCAAGTTAGGTTACCAATTCGGTGAAATTGGCTATGTAGTGGCCTGTTTGAAAAAATGGGGTCTCCCAGTGATGTAAATCAGCGAAAGACCCTATTTCTTGGACACATTTTTTCAAACAGGGAAAGTTAGGTTGTCAATTTCACCAAATTGGCAAGCTAGTGGGCTCACTGGCTTGCCAATTCAGTGAAATTGGCAATGTAGTGGCCTATTTGAAAAAATGGGTACAAGAAATGAGGTCTCCTAGTGATGTACATCATTGGGAGACCCCATTTCTTGGACCTATTTTTTCAAACAGGCAAGTTAGGTTGTCAATTTCACCAAATTGCTAAGCTAGTGGGCCCACTAGCTTGCCAATTCAGTGAAATTGACAATATAGTGGCCTATTTGACATTTATTCAAACATGAAATTTAGGTTGCCAATTTCACCGAATTTCCAAGCTAGTAGGCCAATTGGCTTACCAATTTGGTGAAATTGGTAATGTAGTGGCTTTTTTTGAAAAAATGGGTCCAAGAAATGGGGTCTCCCGGTGATGTAAATCACCGAAAGACCCCATTTCTTGGACCCATTTTTTCAAACAGGGCAAGTTAGGTTGCCAATTTCACCAAATTGGTAAGCTAGTGGGCCCATTGGCTTGCCAATTCGATGAAATTGGAAATGTAGTGGCCTGTTTGAAAAAATGGGTCCAAGAAATGGGGTCTCCTGGTGATGTAAATCAAATCACCGAGAGACCCCATTTCTTGGATCCATTTTTTCAAACAGGCAAGTTAGGTTGCCAATTTCACCAAATTTCCAAGCTAGTGGGCCCACTATCTTGCCAATTCAATGAAATTTACAATATAGTTGCCAATTTCACCCTCTCAGGTCTCTCTCTCTCTCTCTCCTAAACCCTAATCCTTATACCTTATAAACTTAACCTTCAACCTTCAACCCAATACCTAATATCCTAAACCCTAATCCCTATACCCTATAAAATTAACCTTATACTTCAACCCTATACCTTAAACCATAAACTCTACACCCTCAATCCTCATCCCTATACACTATACCCTAAACCCTAAAAATTATCCATAAACCCTTAACCCTATAATTAAACACTAAATCCTACATTAAACCTTGTACCCTAAACCCAATACCCTAAACCCAATACCCTCAACCCTATACCCAATATCCTAAACCCTAATCCCTATACCCTATACACTTAACCCTACACCCCCTACCTTGAACACTATACCTCAACCCTACACCTTCAACCCTCATCCTTATACCATATAGCCTCAACCTTATAACCTAAGCTCTGAACATCATCCCCCAACCCTATACTTAAACCCTAAACCCTGCATTCAACCTTGTACACTAAACCCTAAACCCTAAACCTCAATCTTAAACCCAATACCCTCAACCCTATACCCATTATTCTAAACCCTAATCCCTATACCCTATACACTTAGCCCTATACCCTCAACCTTGAACACTATCTCTCAACCCTTAATCCTATACCTTAAACCCTAAAACCTACACCCTCAAAGCCTCATCTCTATACCCTACACCCTCAACCTTATACCCTAAACCATATAAATTATCCCTCAACCCTATACTTAAATGGAAAATCCTACAATCTCAAGCCTTAACCGTATACCTATACCCTTAACCCTACACCCTAAACCCTAATCCCTATACCCTATACACTTAACCTCATACCCTCAACCTTGAACATTATACCTCAACCCTCAACCCTCAAACTTGTACATAAATCCTAAACCCTAAACCATCAACCCTAAACCTAATATCCTCAACCCAATATCCTCAACTATATACCCAATATTCTAAACCATAATCCATATACCTTATACACTTAACCTTATACCCTCAACCCTAAACACTATCTCTCAACCCTCAACCCTATACCTTAAACCCTAAACCCTAAAGCCTCATCCCTCATCCCTCATCCCTATATCCTATACCCTCAACTTTATACCTAATATCATAAACCCTAAACCCTATTCCCTATACACTTAACCCTATAACCTCAACCCTATACCTTAAACACTAAACCTTACACCCTCAACCCTCATAGGGGAGAGAGAAAGAGGGGGGGGGGAGGGATTGGCGAGAGAGAGAGGGGTTGGGAGGGAAAGAGGACATACAGATAAGTAGAGAGGGAAGGATAGGTAGAGATACATGAGAGATAAAGAGTAGATAAGGAAGGAAAGATGGAGGGAGAGGTATGGAGGGAGAGAGAGGGAGGTGAGATAGAGAGCAATAAAGAGAGTGTGGTAGGGAGCGATAGAGGGATATGCGGGTAGAGAGGGATAGGTGAGATAGAGAGAAGTAGAGAGAGATAAAGATAGAGGGAAGGAGGGAGGGTGGGTGAGAGAGGGGAGGAAGGGAGGTAAAGAGGGATATGTGAGATAAATATAATGAGAGAGAGAATGGTGACATATAGAGAAGGAGAGAGTTATAGAGAGGGAAAGGGAGAATGGTGAGATAGAGAGGAGAGAGTGATAGAGAAAGAGGGTGAGGGAGGAGTGAGAGAGAGCCAGAGAGAGGTAGAGGGAGGGAGAGGAGAGATAAAGAGTAGATAGGGGAAAAGGTAGTGAGAGAGAGAGGGCTAGGGGAGATAAAGATAATTAGAGAAAGGAGGAGAGGTAGAGAGAATTAGAGAGAGAATAAGGGAGGGAGAGAAGTGATATAGAGAGGTGTAGAGAGAGTGGTAGGTAGTGATGGATGGAGAGGTAGGTAGAGAGGGATTAGTGAGATATAAAGTAGAGAGGGAAGGAGAGGGAGAGGTATGGAGGGGGAGAGAGGTAGGTGAGAGAGTGTGGTAGGGAGTGATGAAGGGATATGTGGGTAGAGAGGGATAGGTGAGATAGAGAGAAGTAGAGAGAGATAGAGATAGAGGGAAGGAGGGAGGATGGGCAAGAGATGGGAGGAAGGGAGAGGTAAAGATGGATAGGTGAGATAAATATATGAAGAGATAAATGATGAAATATAGATAAGTAGAGAGTTACAAAGAGGGAAAGAGAGAATAGTGAGATAAAGAGGAGAGAATGAGAGAAATATGGCAAGGGAGGAGTGAGAGAGAGTGAGAGAGAGAGGTAGAGGTAGATTGAGGGAGAGGAGAGATAGATAGTAGATAGGGGAAAAGTTAGGGAGGGAGAAATCTAGTGAGAGAAAGAGAGAGGGATAGGGGGGATAAAGATAATTAGAGAGAGAAGGAGAGATAGAGAGAGAAGTAGAGAGGGAATGAGGGAGGGAGGGAGAGAAGAAAGATAGAGAGGTGTAGAGATAGTGTTAGGGAGTGATGGATGGAGAGATAGGTAGAGAGGGAAGGAGACGGAGAGGTATGGATGGAGAGAGTGGTAGGTTGTGATGGATGGAGAGCTAGGTAGAGAGGGAGAGGGGAGATATAGATAAGTAGAGAGGGAGGGAGAGAGGGAGGGATATGTAGTGAAGGATAGAGAGGTGAGATAGAGAGAAATAGAGAGTGGTGGAAGGAGAGTTAGGTAGAGAGAGGGAGAGAGGAGATAAATATAAGTAGAGATAGAAGGATAGGTAGAGAGAGAGGATAGATAGAGAGAAGTAGAGAGGTAATGCAGGAGGGAGGGAGAGGTAGGGAGGGAGAGAAAGGTGAGATAGAGAGTTGTAGAGAGAGAGTGGTAAGGTTTTATGGATGTAGAGGTAGGTAGAGAGAGGGATTAGGAAATAGAGAGTAGATAGGGAAGAAAATAGGTAGAGAGAGAGGGAGGTGAGAGAGTGGTAGGGATTGATGGAGGGAGAGGTAGGTAGGTAGAGAGAGAGAGAGATGGGGGGAGGAAGGTAGATATAAGTAGAGAGGGAAGGAGGGGGGGAGGGAGGCAGAGAGAAGTGAGGTAGAGAGAGAGATATATATATCAAGGGAGAGAAAGTCAAAAAAATGGATAGAGATAGCGAGAGAGAGGTCTAGAGTGTAAGGGATAAAAATGAGTGAGATAGAGAGAGAAATAATATAATTTGCTGATTACTGAAATTTGACTAAGTCTGAAATTTTTGAGATCTTCCAAAAACTAGAAGAGAGAGAGGGGAGAGAGGGAGGAACAAAGAGAGAGAGGGAGTGGAGAGATAGAGACTAGAGAGGAGAGAGAGATAATACAACTTGCTGACCACTAAAATTTGACCTCCTGATTACTGAAATTTGACATGCTGATTACTAAAAATTGACTAAGTTTGAAAGTTTTAAGATCTTCCAAAAACTATAATTTTCATTATAACTCCTAGAGATCTGAAACCACTCTCAAACATCCCACCTATATACATCAAATATAACTTAAATTATAAGAAATTAAATTTCCATATGTAAATGTCAACTTATACTTTCATGTATATAGTTTCCCTCAAAGATAACGAGAAGAAAGAAAAAAAAAGAGAAGAAAAATTAAATTGATGTAGATCAAAATGCGAGTGCATTATAACGTGCTTGTGTTTTGTCAATGCATTCACAAAACACAAAAAATGTATTCACAAAACATTTCAAAACTGAGATTAACACGAGCGCGTTATAACGCACTCACGTTATATCTTTCTTTGGGAATCCCTAAGCCTTAGAATTGGTATTTGCCTTGGAATAGCAACCCAAAGGTTTGAAGGGCATTCCCAACGACCAGAGATGTGTTTTTGCAAATTCTACAATTTTTCACATAATCAAGTTCGTGCTCACCATCAAGATTGCATGTGGTTCAATATCCAAAAAATCTAACACATAGGTAATGTTAGGTTCTCTCTTAGCTATTCAACGATGTATTTTTTTTCACTTTCTGACAATGTTAAGCCTTTCATCCATAATTTCTTTTGTGAGTATGTCTCTTTTTTTCCAAAAAGCAGTGTTTGGTGTTTTTTCGTTATAAATTAACCATTCATCAAAATTTCAAATACATTACATTTTTTGAAACTAGACTCCATTCTACAAATTTTAAAAAATAAAATAAAATAAAATCAATTACTTTCCAAAATTTGTAGGGGGAGCATGGCCAAAATTCTACTTTTCAGGAAGTGTCCACTTCGAAAATTAGTTAAAAATCAAATATTCATTAAAAAATATCAGAAAAATCATGCATCAACTACATACTATTAGCTAACTTCTAATCATAGGGATTTTAAAACAATTAAAAAAAGTTCACCATACTAGGGTTGTACAAGAGTTGCTATGTTATGTTTTTTTGACAAAAACAAGACCAATATGTGTACGTCCCTCATTTAAACCCCTTAATCTCAACCATTTTAAAAATAAATTAGTAGTTTAGAAAGTAGACTCAGAGAAATTTGATCCTTTTGTTTTGTTCGATCTCAAAATTTTGAGTGTAACTATCCTCAATTTCACATCCAAGGTCAGTATTTCCTGATTTCAGAAAAAAGGTGTCCACTTAAGTCCCCTTTTTGGGAACCTTCTTGGTGCACTTACCCATAACACTAATCACACTATTGAGGGCTTCAAACAAATCCTAAATTGCTATAATTTTGGATTGGCTCTTTTTGCCGATTTAAAAACTACTATTACAACTGGAATAATAGGAAATTCTCTTGATACTTTCAGTTAGAGTTTTATTTGTCTTTGTACTCTGTAATTTGGTGGCTAGAGCCAATGTTTTGAATTCAAAAATAAGGGATGTTATTATAAATATCCGTCCTTAGGTTTAATTTGAGTTATTCGATATTTTGTTGAATATTGTAACTGTTGGTACTCTGTACTTTTTGTTTTACTCACCGAATTTGGTCAATTGGAATGAAAATAGAAAGTTGATTTGAATCACTGTGTTTAAGGTCCCACCAAAGGAAGAGCATGGCCCACTCGACTGAAGGAGGTGACCCTCTTTCATTGTTGTTTGATTGAGTTAATTCTATTTTATGATAATTGGTTAGATGTTAGCAATTTGATTCATGTTAATTGATGTTCAAATATTATATTTACTCATATTAGATTACTGTCATTTAAAGTAGTTAAGTTATTTTACTATAGATTAATGTGAGATGAAAATTCCATTACTTATTGTAGATTTCATTAAGTATCCATTCTTAGATGCAAATAGTTGTAGTGAAATTGGTAACAATGATTGATGTAAGGACTGAACTAAAACTAAACTGGAATATGATCTTGGAAGTTAGTTTCATTGCTTTCTAGATTTAAATGTTTAATTATTTGCAACATAAATAGATTCATTGTTTCTTAGATTACAGTTCATTACCTACAAGCATAATTAGATTTTTTTTAGCAACTTTAAATTATGGATTCTAGACTTAGAGTTAACTTGATTTACTTTATAGATCTCCCAATGAACCAATTACAATTGAGTAAGGTAACTTCTAAACTGAATCATTAGGATTAGAATAGGTTTAAATAAGCATTAGTTAGCCAATAAGTTAGAATCATCCTTAGAAATAGTTGTTACGTTATGTTCCCAACGAGCTCCTGAGAGCTCCTTAAGGCTCTCGAGGGAGATTGACCGAAATCAAAGTCACTGTTTACAGTGAAAAACCCCCCAATTTTTGGAGCCCTCCTTATCGTATATTGCTTCGAGACACACCCAGTTTGATAAATAAAGAATTAAATGATGCGATTTGTGACATCAATGACCTCGCCCATCAACATGTTTGATAATTTTATCACAAAGCATTGTTCATCCCACTAATGGCCCAAAAAATCATTAGTTTGAGGTCCACTTTCACCTTTTACAATGTGTGGTGCTAGGTGTTTGCCTCTTCTATGTAGTTATACAAATGGGAATGCTATAGAAGTATTTGGATGCAATTAGCATACCCACATATAGGATATTGATATGTATGTACCATGTTTATCTTGTCACATATCATTTTTAATTCTAAGACCCCACTGCTATTAGTATCGGATAACATCAAGTGACTATGGGTGCATGCCATTTTGAAGGTCAATCCAATATAGAGGAAGGAAAATTTAGGGAATATGATGGGATATGCCAAAATTCAGAAGCCTAAAATACATATATTTTAAGAATTTATTTGTGAGTGTGTTTTCTACGATTGAGATATAATGTGAATAAGCAAATGAGTGATAAGAAATTTACTTTTTTTTTTAAATAAGAATCATGGTGTTAAAAGAGAGTGATTATTTGTAAAGATGAAAAAAATTTCATGTGAGAAGGCAATTTAAACTTAAAATATAAACAATTGGTTAGTTGAATACTTAACCAAAATGTAGAGGAACAAGGAAAAAATTGTGCTTGTAATACAAAATGGTAAATATTGCATTTTTACAATAAAGTAACCTCTAAAAATTAACACATTCTAAGGAAATTATAAACATTGTAGAAGTGAAATATAAGAATTGTGTGATTTAGTTTTGTCTCAAAGAGACATTGATTGTGTCTTCAAGAAAAAAATTAATGACATGCAAACAAGGGAGATCTATAGTTTAATATCTTTTTAAAATACAAGTGCACACAACTTAACTGCCTAGCTCATTATCAAAAGCAGTGAATAAGGATCTCATTTCATCCTCTACTTCATAAGATCAAGTCTTAGCCTTTGATGTGCTTAATTCTCATTAGATAAATAAGATATGATATCTTCTTTGAGTCGCTTCAAATTTTCCTTTATAGCTTGTTCAATGAAGATAGAATTTGGTGTAATGTCTTTAAATTGATTTTTTAAATTTAATAATACTTAATGAAATGTTAAAACCCTCACTTTTTATCACCAAGATTTTGATGTGGGTAAGGTGTGTTATTTTTTCATGATAATATAAATCTAACTTAAAGGAAATAGAAAAATGCAACACATGAGACAATGAACACCACAAGATACCCTGGGAAAACCCTCCAACCTGAGGGAGAAAAACCCAACCAATATATCTCCTATATATTGATTTAAATATGAGAAAAAATTTGTTTACAACTCAGGCATAACACAATGCCAAATAGATACAAGAAACAACACCACTCCTAGATGCAAAGATACAAATGATATGCTTCTCCTTGAATCAACTTGCTGCTACAAAATCAGATATGCTACACAGGTTCAATCTGCTGCTCTGAAATATGAATTCTTCTTAATGAACTTGATTTTCAACACAAATGAAATGCCTTGTATATATAGGCAATTCACACCTCTTCACCAAGAGAGGTCGGCCCAAGAGAGATGAATTTTCATAATAGGGAGTTTGTCCCATCATAAGAAATGTGTATCTTGGTATCAAGAAGTCGGCCTTCTAAAAAAATGTGCCTCCTTATAAATTTGACTTTGGCAATGATTAAATATTATTTAATATAAGGCATGCCTCTTCATCAAATAATTGCAATGAATATAAATTGAGTAGCCATAAGGCTATATTAAATTTATTTCATTCAAGTGAATCGTGCTTGGAAGTAGACATACGTAGCTGCAAATCATCAACACTCCCTCTCAGCTAGGGAGGAATACTTCCAGCTGTATAAGACATATCACCTCATTGTGATGTCAACCACAATGACTAAACCCATGTGTGGAAAGGAAATATATCACCTCACCGTGATATCAACCATCATGGCTACTCCCATGAATAGATCTTATCACCCCATCGTGAAAGCATATCACCTCATCGTGATATCAGATATCACCTCATTATGATATCAACCATCATGGTTACACCCATGTATGGTATGTACAAGTTCTCATCACTCAACGTGATGTCACCTCATCGTGATGTTCACCATGGCTCTCCCAAAGGGTGAAAACAAAATTACAAGAAAATCATCACAGAATCCCTCACGTGATGTTGTCATGGAGTCACACACATGACATCCACCATGGCTCTCCTAGAGGGTGGAATCAAGGGATTTCACCTCAAAATTCTCTTACAGAGAAGAACTCATTAGCAAGGGATTTTACCTTGAACTTCTCTTACAGAGAAGAACTCATTAACAATGGATTTCACCTCGAACTTCTCTTACAGAAAAGAAATCATTAAAGAGGATCACTAATGTTGAGACGTCTTCTCAGTTAAGGCTGTATTCTCCACCATACCAAGCTTATCTCAAAAGTACACAAACTTTATCCTGGAGAGAGGCTTGGTGAGAATGTTCATTTTCTGCTTATCAGTGCTAATATACCTCAACTGTATAACTTTCATCAATACAATATCTCTGATATAGTGGTATTTGATCTCAACATGCTTAGTTTTGTCATGAAGCACAAGATTGATAGAAATATTCACACAACTGTAGTTATCCCAATGAATGATAGTGGGCTCCATTGATTGTTCAAAAAATCTTGCAAGGAGGTTATGAAGCCACACTGCTTCTTGAGCTGTCGCACAAGCTACAATATACTCTACCTCTGTTGTACTCAATGCTATAGATGGTTGTTTCCTGTTGCACTAGGAAATCATAGTAGACCTCAAATGAAACAAAATCTAGAGGTACTCTTCTGATCAACAACACAACCATCTTCTTTAGGTTCAGTGGGTTGCCTCTGAAACTTCAAGCACTTGCATCAACCTCCTAACCTCATCATCCAAGATTTTCTTGCAATGCTTGCTTTAGAGGAATTGTTACCAACACACACCTCTGTAGAGAATCAGGGTTGTCCTCTTTGACCTCATCCCAGATGACACTATTCTGAATAGATTTGCAGAGCTAACAATGTTAAATCCAAGTTGACTAACTTGAGAAATTTTGAACTCAACTGCTGAAGAGGTACTTCAAGAATTTAGCATTTGGCCTTGCAACACTCCAACCCTTACTTATTCTTAGCAAGTCATAGAACTCCCTCTAAAGATTAATTCTTCCTCTTTGAATAGATGTCTTCAATAATTCACTCTAACTCATGGTTGCAAGTAGTGTGTCCATTCTTCAACCTACATGATGCATCCAACTCTTCTTGAAAGAAATCTCTTACGCTTCTTGATTTATCTTGAAAGCATTAAGAAAAGATTACTAATATTTCATGGAACTAAACTATCTCAAATATAAGTACCATTGGTAGAAGCATACATGATCGACTATCTCAATTTTATAGCATGAATTAATAACTACATAACAATTCATGAACATTATTCAACCATGCAATACTTATCTCATTGAAATAAGGATCTCTTGAGTAATCCTAGATGATTAATTCATCATTCCTCTTTGTTGATTCTAACATGTCTTTCTTACATTTTCTCATAAGAGCTAATCTCAACATAACAAAATACAATCTCTTAAATATTCTGAAGGGTGGACACGATACAATACACTGCTCTTGCACTCAGATCAGTACAACCTTCACGGCTTGAACATAAGCCCATGACTAGAGTATAAATTCACTAGAATCATTTAGGGGAGAGATCTCAATCACATCTACAAATGAAGCATGCTGATTAGGCCTAATAGGGCAATCCTTCACATAGTGACCAAGCTTGTCACATCTAAAACATTGAACACGAGAGAGGTCCCACTTCTTCTTGAATGCAGGAGCACCATCTGAACCTTTATCTCTATTCATCTTGAAGTATCTTTTCTTTCCTCCTTTTCCTTCCTTCTTCATGGATTGAGCGTAAAGAACATGATTTTATTCATTTGTAGGGCTTCGACCAATACCTCTCACATCCAACCTTGACTCCTCTTGAATACAGTCTTCCCTCAACCGATCAAACTTGGTAATTTTTGATCTTGCACTTATACCTTGAATGTATGACTCCCAAGATGAAGGAAGAATATTGAGGGCCAACATGGTCAAATCCTTGTTATCAATAAAATGACCAATAGTAGAGAGATGATCTCTTAACATGGTGATCCTCATGAAGTAAGCGATGACAGTTTCCCCTTTCATCATCTTCAAATGATGGATTTGTTGCTTCAGTGCAAGTGCTCGACTGGTGTTGTTGATTTCATACATCTCCTGCAGTGTTTTGAACATGTCCCTTGCATCTTCAACTTGGAGACAACTGGAACAATATGATATTTAACAGAATCAACCAACATCCTCTTTGCCTTGATGTCTTTCTTCCTCCTCTAGTTCGAGAAGTTTGGTCTCCACAAACTCAGCCAAGTCGTTCTCTTCCAAGGTGAGCATGATTCTAAACCTCCATGATGTGTAGTGGGATGCTCCCTCAAGTCTATCCTCAATTTTAAGACCATTCACCATCTTGACTAAAATAGGGATAGACAATGATATGAAAAAGAGAATAGAGAGTATCGTTGCAATAACAAAACTGATCACAATCTTCTTCAAACCTGCACTGATACCATGCTATTTTTTAATGATTAGATAAATCTAACTTAAATTAAATAGAAAAATGCAACACATGAGACAATGAATACCACAAGATACCCTAGGAAAACCCTCCAACCTGAGGGAGGAAAACCCAGCCAATATATCTCCTATATATTGATTTAAATATGAGCAAAAATCTGCTTACAACTCAGGCATAACACAATGCCAAATAGATACAAGAAACAACACCACTCCTAGATGCAAAGATACAAATTATATTCTTCTCCTTGAATCAACTTGCTGCTACAAAATCTGATCTACTACACAGGTTCGATCTGCTGCTCTGAATTGTGAATTCTTCTCAATGAACTTGATTATCAACACAAATGAAATGCCTTGTATATATAGGAAATTCACACCTCTTCACCAAGAGAGGTTGGACCAAGAGAGCTGAATTTTAATAATAAGGAGGTTGGACCATCATAAGAAATATGTCTCTTGATATCAAGAATCCGGCCTTCTAAAAAATCGCACCTCCTCATAAATTCAACTTTGGCAATGATTAAATATTATTTAATATAGGACGTGCCTCTTCATTAAATAATTACAATGAATATAAGTTGAATATTCATAAGGCTATATTCAATTTATTTCATTCAAGTGAATCGCACTTTGAAGTAGACATACACGGTCACAAATCATCAACAAGGTGAGTGCATATGATGATTTAGGGAATTATATTTCTCTAGGGAAAAACCACACAAATATAAATAATTGTTGTTTTGGAAATAAAATTAATGTCTTGGCAACATAGCCACAAAAAATTACAAATTTAAAATAAATTAATAGAAAACCATCCAATTATTATAATCTAATATAAATTTTAAAACACATACATTGATAATGACAGACTCTTCTAAGTGTTGGAGTTCAAAAAAATATGAATACAAAATTTAAGAACTTCCACAAGAGAACTCAATAAATAAGGATTAACCAAAAAATATCATTAAACATATGAATGCACAATGATCTCCTTTAATATGTAGGAAAAAGAGGAATTAGGAAGGTGAAACATAAACACTAACCCTCCAAGAGGCATGACACATGTAGAAAACTTAGAAAAAGTGTGAGTGCATGTGTCTTATGTATATGAGGTGAAACAACCAAATTGCTAAGTGTATTTAAGCTCATGTTAATTGGTCTACTAGGTCTAGGAACTAGCTGATAAATGATAATTAGATGTATAAAATCAATTTTTACACTAATACCCCCTTAAGTGAAACTTAGGGATTAAGTCACTAAAAATTTGAGTCATGGCAATAAGACTTGATGAGATACTTGTGTAAAAAAAATTAAGTCTCACAAATATAGTAAAGGAGAAAACCCCATGGAAGAAAAATCCTCCTAGAAAAAGAGAAAGGTTCCATATATAAATGAAGGACTCAAGACCCTCCAAGGACAACTTTCTTCACCCCAATAAAATGACACAACACAAGATAGTGAGGTGATGCTAAAGGTTTAGTGAAGATTTATGCAACCTGATCATCATTACGAAAATACTCTAAGGAGAGAACATCATCATGAATAATTTGTTGAGTTAAAAGTCCAAGTCAATTTTGATTTACTTTTTCTACTAATGCTCAACTAGGTTTCATGAAATTTGGATGAAAATTTAGTTATCACACCAAAGAATAATAGGGTGTTCAAGTGGAAGATCAAACATTTTCATTGTCTATCAAATCCAAAGTACCTCCTAGATAGCAATAATTGCTCCTTTATACTCATCCTTAGTGGATGATAATGCAATTATGGTTTTATTCTTGAAAAACCATGTCATTGCACCAACCTAAAAGTGGAATTATGTCAGTAAACATCACCTGGCCAATAGAACTCATTGTAACCTACTATCTATGAAGCTCCTAGTGCAATTGAATGCCAAAATGAGTGGTGCCCCAAATATACCTCAAAATGTGCTTGGTTGCATTCCAATGAATCTCATGAGGGTCATGTGAAAAATGAGAGAAAATCCCAACAAAAAATATGATATCAAGATGAGTGTGTGTCAAATAGAAAATAATACCAACTATTTGTATAATGTAGCATCAACACTAGGTGTTGTGCAAATGGTATTAAAAATGACACCATACTAGAATGGTGTAGGTGTAGGCCTACAATCACTCATGAAATCGATGAAACTTGATTCAATGTCATATTTTTATTCGCATATGGATATCCCCTTAGTAGACTAAAGAATATGATGATAAAGAAAGAAATGCATAAACCCAAGATCAGTTATGTCAAAGTGTGTCATCAAACTATATTGAATATCTTGAATCATGGATAAGCAACTACTAGTGATAATCAAGCCATCAACATATAATACTAGTATCAAAATATCATATCAATATCTTTGGATGTATACGATATGATCTAAATGGTGACGAGTGAAACCAATTGCAAGAAATAAAAGATCGATATTTTTATACCAAAGCTTAGGAGCTTGTTTGAGGCCACAAAAAGAACGATATAACCTAAAAATATGTGAAGATTCCTAAACAAATCTTGGAGGCTGCTCCATGTAGATATTTGCATAAATATCACCATATAAAAAATGCGATTCACATTCATCTATTAAATCAACCATATCTAAGATACAACAATGGAAAGAACAAAGTGAATTAATTCAATCTTGGCTACAAGAAATCCCTTGTAGATCTCTCGATGGAACCATCAACTACATAGTTGGTGTGGTACACCCTTTCACTAAGCCATATTTATTCCCTTAGGATGAGAAACCAAATCCCATGTATGATTCTTCATCAATGAAGAGTAATCCTCTACCATAGGAAAATCCCACTTTGGAATGTTGGAAACCTCTAAAAGAGTCTACATATTTGGAGATATAGCTTGAATTGAAGAAGACTAGTATTGGAAGTATGTGAGAAAGTGCAATAAAAATTCATAGGATCACCAACTAATGATCCAATCTCCTAAATACTACTATTTTCCCACTTGAACAAAATAAAAGTGGTAGGAGATGGAAGCGGTGGTGTAATGGGTGGATCAAGACCATCATCTACAGTAGTCTCTAGGCTAAAATTATCCTCATGAGATGAAGGCACAACAGGTAGTGAAAAAGAAGAAGTAGATGGAGGATCCATCTATGTGAAAGACTCATCAAAGTGGACATCTTTATGAAAGTAGACATCTCTAGTGATATAATAAAAAAACCCTATAAGCTTGTACATCCTCACAATAGCCAAGAAAGATGTATGGTTGAATATTTAAATTCTCCATTTTTTAAAATGTTGATCATTTGGCATGAATTTCCAAGGCTCACTACTAAATACTTTGAACAAGGAAACATCATACTTGATATTGGACAAAGCGTCCTTTGGAGTAATATTTTGAACTATGTTGCAGGGAGTATTGTTCTAAATACAGTTGGCACGATTGATTGTTTTAGCCCAAAAATATGGGGCCATATACCTAGATTGTAGCATACCATTTGACATCTCTCTTAGTGATATGTTCATTCATTTGGTGAGACCATTCTTATGATGAGTTATGGAATTGAATACTAATTTTGAATACCATGCTCAATGCAATAGTTTTGAAAGGCCTAGCTCACATATTCCCCCATTATCTATGCATATTTGTAGAATAGAACAACTTTATTACTTCTTCATGAACACCCTAAAGGTACTGAAAGTGATGAATACATAACTCTTGTACTTGATAGATTACACCCATGTTCAATGAGAGTAATCATAAATGAAGGTGGTATATACTTGGCTCCTAAAAAATGAGTTGGAAATGACATGAGGTCACTATGAACCAACTTTTAATTAAGATAGACCATTATCCCATGTTAAATATATCATGGAGCATTTATCTATATTTTCTCTATATGACCATTTTCTTCATCATTTAATACTATTTTTTAAACATATATAAACAAATACAATCTAGTGATTTGTTTTCACTTTAATTACAAGTCATAGTTTTTCCATTACTAAACTTAGAGAATTTTCTATGCTTACATTAGCAAGTTAGCAATATTTATAAAAACAAAAAAGATTTAATTCTATGTCTATGGTAATTTTTTTAATTTAATTGTTAAGATCCTTATATTTTAAAAACATATTAGATTTCAAAATATCATCTAAATGAAACTATAAATGCAAATATTAAAAATCTCTCTAATAAAGTATGAGAATAATTCCTATAGAATGACATTTTTGATCCATAAGAATTCTAATAGCTAAAAGAAAACATAAATTTGTTAGTTACAATGAACTATATGTTTTCACAATAAGAAATAACCAATTAGTTCTCCAAAAAAAAAAATCAATTTCATGACTGATTATTTAAATAATGAAAAATTAAAAATATTTCTTCAAATAATCCATTGCTTATAATTTCAAATTTATCCATGACTATCACCACTTTAACACAAATCTATCGAATGCAATAAAATACATTTCCTATAAATCTGATGACTAACAAATTCCAATAATATTGAAGTCTACAAACATCCATGATAATAGTCACTCCTTTTGGATTGAATTACTAGAAAAATGTATTGAATGTTGCATTTTATTATTACAGTTTAGGGTGATCCCACAATAGTGGTTTACAATTTTTGGCCAAATTGGACACTGAAATAATGTTTTAACCAAATCTTCACATTTGGGCACATATAACTGCTAAACCATGAGGAATTTGAAGATGATGCAAACTAGAGTCTCGTCACATTTTGTCTTTAGATTCTAAAAATATTTTTTTCAAAAATTTTGGAATCAAATTGCACTTCTTTTTCCATCTCCCACGAAAACTAGTTTTTTTCAGAAAAAAACATTTTTAAAAAGTGATGCACACCGTATAATGCATAACTTTTTTTCCATGAATGATAAAATTATAATTCTTTCAAATTTAGATTTTTAACTCCGATATATAGTGCTTCCACTTGGTTAGATAGTTTTTAATTGAATATTTTTTCTTTAATCAAGTTTCGAAGTCAAACCAATTACAAGTCAGACATAGCGTGACCATATAATGCGTAACTTTTTTTGTATATATCGAAATTCAAAAAGAAAAATTGTTGGATCAAGGACTTCAATATCTAGTGCAAATCTGCTATTCTTCACATGTGCAAAACATAGACCTTCATTTTTGATGAAAAACCTATGTTTAATAAAACTAAAAAAACAAATACATAATATAATCAAAACATATTAAAAATTTATTCGTTGGATAGCTCGTTGTGAGGAATACTTGATTCTAGTTGGGTTCATGAATTCTCCTCCATTTTCATCCTCAACCTGAGCTTTGAAGGGAAAACAATTTGGTTTTTTTATGCCAGAGAGAAGGGAGGTGGGAAAAGGGGGGTTCGCTAGAACCAGGGGGTTTCTAGCGAACCCCCTTCAATATGCATTTTTATTTTGTTTTTTGGGCGAGAAATGTGGGCCCAGTAATTAATTGGGTTCACAGTGAATGTTTCTGGCTTAGATTGTGTTTTTTGTTTTTTGCATCAATGTTTCGGATCACACTCTGTGATCCATCATCAAGATATCAAAGAGAAAAAGGAGTAATCTATTTATTTTACTCCTTTTTCTCTTTGATATCTTGATGATGGATCACGGAGTGTGATCCGAAACGTTGATGCAAAAAACAAAAACACAATCTAAGCCAAAAACATTCACTGTAAATCTACGTGGATTGTGGAAATTTTTTATCTCTAATTAATGGGTTTGCTCGAACCTTAGTTCAGTCGAACCCCTTTTTGGTTCGGTCAAACCTGCAGGTTCATTTAAACCCCTAAAACCATTTTTTTTTCCATGGGGTCATTTTTTCTTAGTTTTCCTTCCTCCATCAAATTGTAAACCACTATTGTGGCTTCACCCTTCATTAAAAATGATAGATAGCAAGTAGTGGACTTTATACAAGAATGCCCAAAACCAACAATTCTCTAATGTCTCTAATCTTCTCTTAGTCACTGCATACCTATTGCTCACTGCTAGTCGATGGTGCAGCCTAGATGACAGAAATATACTTCTCAAGTTTGCTTATAAATTTTGTTGGGGCAATGTGGCTGGTACATTGGTTATGTCAAAAACCATTACCAATCATTCATTAAGTTATACAAGACAATCTCCAAGATATCATTTGAGATGATAGGGACCTGACAATGACCTGTTAATAATCATCATGGCATTTTTAAAAATTTCATCCAATCACAAAAGTGGGTAACAATACTTATGATTGATCTTGTTCAACATGCTATTGTCTATACATAGGTTCCATGATCCTTCTCTCTACAGTGTAAGCACAACTGGGTAGCCACAAGATGAAGATCCAAGCATAATTTTTCCTTAGTCTAGGAGCTCATAAACATGGCAACAAATCTATTCTTCTCTAAACTAGATCTACAATTGATAAATCTATTTGAAGTGGTGATTCTGCAATCTATTTGTGGCACAATGCCTTTGGATTCTCAAAATATTCCTTCATATTCCCTCTACTATTGCTCAGACCACACAAGTCATATTAAATCACATTAATGTAGAGAGAATGTTCAATGTTACACTTGAACATTAGTATTAGTATTAGAAGGAAAATTTATAGTTTACCTAAAGTATTATCCTCTCTCAAAATAGTAATTTTATCTAAATTGGAAATCTCAATTTCTATCTCTTAGAAATTAGTATATAAATCTTGTCTAAAATAGAGTTTCCCAAAAAAATATTAGAAGTTATTCTTCTATTATTACCTTTCCCATTAAGGAAGTATATGAATCTATTGAATGGAAGTATTATTAGGGTTTTATTTTTTAGGAATGTGTAGCCAAAATCTATACATATGATAAGCTCTTATAAGCAATAAACTGATGAGAACCTTGGAGGAGTTTATATGGCTAGAAGAGTGATAATATTTTATCTTAGTTACTTAAATTTTATCACAACTAACATAATGAAGTTATAAATATTGTTTAGAGAAGAAAGGTCCATTAAGGGGCAATACTACAAGCTAAAAATATATGTTCAAATGGATAAAGACTTCCAAAAGGATGAAATTTTTCAGATAGTTTTCACAACTAAAGAGTCAATATTATTCTCAAAGACTTATTCCTTTTATAATAAAATGAAAAAAATAGTTCATTCCATTTTTCAAAGACATATTAATGACAAGGAGAATAAAAACCTAAGAGAAAAATATATCAAACTACTACACATATGTAGAAAGAATGGAATTGCATAAAATTTCAAAGTATATTTTGGCTACTATATTTTATTTTCTCTCTTGAGTGTTACTTTAGCTAAAAAAAATTATGAACTTTAGGTATCCTCTAAATTTATTGGGTGTAAAGCACCTTTTTATAATAGGTGGCTATCACCCTAATAAACTATCCAATGAGAAAACCTGGAAAGAATAGCTCACCAGTTGCTTAATTGTTTTAATAGATCATTAATATATTTTTAGTAGCATGACTATTTTTTCTTAAAAGAGACATGACAAATTGTTCATACTTATGTTTATAGACCATTATTTTATGGTCATTTTTCAATGAAAAATCAAATTTACTTGATTATTGTCTTACTAACTATTTTATGATTCTATTTTAGATTTTCTTCAAAATAAATGGAGCAGGTACTGTTCCATGTATGGAGTAATACTTTAAAAAGATATCTTCTATAATTTTTTAACCAAAACCCAAAATACAAAAGTAACTCTTGAAGAACCAAATGGGATTAAAGAATTATGGAAGAGTTTAAATTGGATACTTACTAGCAATCATACCTTAGTGTGCAATGGGTATTTCGAAGATGTGTGGAAGGTCAATTAGGATAAATTTTGGTCTATTTTTTGCATATGTATTTATGTATTACATGAGGTCAATTGGTGGTATATTTAGCAACAGATGTTTTTGTGCAAAAAATGTCGCAATGGAGAAGTGATAGATTGAAATCAACTATGCATACACTTATAGGTACCCAAACATGATTGAAATAAAACCTTTGAATTATGAATATAATCAAGCTCCATTACCAACAAGCTCATGTTATGTTTTCAATATAGAGAGAGGGAGAGAGAGAGGGAGAAGGGAGAGATAGGGATAGAAAGAGGGAGAGATAGGGGTGAGAGAGAGAGAGAGAGAGAGAGAGAGAGAGAGAGGTAAGGAGATAGAGATAGAGAGGAAGGTACAAATAGAGATGGAGATGGAGAAGGAGGAGAGGGAGAGATAAAGAGAGAGAGGAGAGAGTGTTATATAGAGATGGAAGAGATAAATATGTAGATGGATAGAGAGAGGGAAACATGTCTAGAGATAAAGTGGGGGAGGAAAATAGAGGTAGAGATGGAGCTAGGGCGAGAGAGGAAGAGGGAGACAAATAGATAGAAGAGAAATACAGAGATAGATAGGGAAATAGAGGGGATAATATAGAGATATATAGAGGAAGAGGGAGATGGAGAGAGAGAAATATAGATAGTTAGATAGAGTGATAGAGAGATAGAGATATAAGGAGATATAGAGAAATGAGGGGAGAGAGAGACAAAGAGATAGACAAATAGAGAGAATTAGAGATAGGTAAATAGAGATGGAGAGAGGGAGAGAGAAATAGCAGGAGATAGAGAAAGGGAGAAATAATTAGGTGGAGATAGAGATATATGGGAAGAGAAAGAGAAATATAGAGATACATGGGAAGAGAAAGAGAGATAGAGATATATGGGAAGAGAAAGGGAGAGAGAGGTAGAGATAAAGAGATAGATAGGGTATAGGGAGGGAGAGATGGGGAAAGATAGAGAGAGGGAGGAGATGCAGAGAGAGGGATGGAGAGAAAGAGAAAGAGATAGGTCGAGAAGGAGAGATAGAGAAGAGGGGGAGAGAGGGAGAGAGATAGGTTGAATATGAAAAGAGATAAGAGGGGGAGAGATAAAAGAGGGGGGGAGGGGGGAAATGGAGAGTGATACGTAGAGAGGGAGAAAGAAGACGATGAGGGAGAGATATCTCAATATAGAGAGGGGGGAGAGGGAGAGATAGCTCAATAGATAGCTATGGGGAGAAAGAGTGACATAGATATTGGGAGATATAGAGAGATAAAGAGCGATAAGGAGAGATAGATCAATCACCCTCCCTATATCTCTATTTATTCATCTTTATCTCTTTATCTCTCTACCTCTCTCTATCTCTTTGTCTCCCTCTCTATTTTCTCATTATATCCCTATATATATATTCTTCGCTCTATTTATCTTTATCCCCCTATCTCTTTATGTGACTTTATCTCTATCTCTATCTCTCTCCTTTTCTCTCTTTCTCTTTTCCTTAATCTATTTTTCTTTATCTCCCTCACTATCTCTACCTCTTTCTTTGTCCCTCTTTATTCCTCTATATCTCTACCTATCTCTCTATATATCTATCTCTTTATATCTCTTTGTCTCCCTCTTTATCTCTCTATTTAAATTTATCTCACTTTCTATCTCTATCTCTATCTCTATATTTGTTTATCTCTTTTCTCTCCTTTGTTATCCCTATCCCTCTTTTTATCCCTTTATTTCTATATTTTCCCCCCTCTCTCTCTTTATCTATCTTCGTCTCATTCTCCTCCTTTGTTTCATTTTTCTCTCTCTCTCTCTTCTCTCTCCACCTATCTATATCTTATCTCTATATCCCTCTCCCTTTCTACTTCTCTTATGTTTCTCTCTTTCTCTCTGTATATGTTTGTCTCCTTGAGTGTGCAATGGGTACATTGAAGAGGTCTTAAAGGTGAATTATCATATCCTTAATCAAATGACATGCTACCTTGAGCATAACTCTCCAAAGGCACATGTCATCCTTAGATTGTTGACATGAAGCAACCAATCAAAAGTTAGTTTCTCTTTTCTCTCTTTTCCTTTGTATCTCTTATATTCTCTCTCATGCTTTATCTCTCTTTGTTTATTCCACTCTTTCAATCTCTATCTCCATCTCTCCATCTCTCTCTCTCTCTCTATCTAAATTTGTCTCTTTCTCCCGTTCTCTATTTTTTGAGCTTCTCTCTCTTTATTAGTTGATCTAGTCTACATATAGTGTGATATTTGAGCCCAAAATAAGTCTCATGCCTACAAACCACTAATGAGTCATTGGAAAACAAGTTTCAACTGCCATTTAGTGGTAAAGCAACTATCATTTAATGGTAAAATCCTCTTCAATATCAAGTAAATTCCTCCAAAATCTCACTTATCACATAAAAGATAAATAATATTGATTGGACAAGTGGATGGGAATATTTTATTTCCATTTGTGTAATACCCCTCCGTTCTGCTCTTTTGACCGAACAGTGTTCTTTTTGGTTATGTCTTATTTTCTATTAGTACCTTGGATTTGGAACTTGGTTGCTATTTGATTGCTATCTGTAAGCGATGTGAATGTGATATTTTGATGTGATGGTATTTTATCTTGATGTTATCATTGTGGCATGCTTTGGATTAGCATTGTGAACATTTGAATTAATGATGTTTTATGTTTTGATTATATTAATGATGTTAGATTCGTCATTCAATGATATTGTATTGGTGAAGGGGACGAGATTGTACCACTCGCTTGCGAGTGCCCTGCAATTCCGCGATTTCCTCTTCACGATGTGTTTTCTATGATGAAAATATACATGTGCAAAATGCTTTTGTTTGTAGGTTAATAAGTACAAGACATCGACTCCACCTGGTTTCATAGGTTCGAGCGTGTCCATTGCCCAATAGTATTCAATTGGAAGATAGTAGTTAGGTTTTATGTGCCAAGTCATCACCCTAGTCATAGTGTGTCATCAGGTGTTAGTCGGGTTAAGTTGCCTTAATGTTGTCATCTGGCTTTGATTTCAGTTTAAAAATGCAAGTTAGAAAAATGTTAAAATATATATGCTTTTGTAGTTAAATTGTTATTTAAGCATATCTGGTTCAATGTTAGAAATGTTATTTAATTTATTAATTAATTTAATTTAATTAATAAAATGATTTAATCTTGGATTAAATTAATTTTATTGATTAATTAAATTGATGATGTTTAAATCAGATAAGTATTTCATTGTGAAATTATGGATTTAATGTTTAAGATTGAAAGGATTAAATTGGAAAATTTGGAAAAGGTTTTAAATTTCTCCTTTTGAAAATTAGAAAAATGCAAATTAAAAATTGGGATATTTTTTGTTTTGTTTCTGAAAATTTATTACAGTGGTTGAATGAAATATTTTTGAGATATTTTGGAAATTTCTTCATTATGGGATTTGGAATGAGTTTTCAACAAGTTATGAAAAATTGGAAAATAGGGAAGAAAAGAGGATTTTGTTGTTTTGTGGGTTTTGGATTGAAATTGGGGAGAAGTCTGTTGTTTTGTGGAAAAGAAGCTGGAATCTGAGAAAGGAATCCTTGCACCATTGGCAACCTCTCAAGCTTTAGGATTCAGGTTTTCTTCCCATAAAATCCTTTCCATTTTGAAATGATTCACAAATTTTAATTGTTGTTTGAAATTATTTATAAACTCTGTGGATTTGCAAAGAAAACTCATGTCAAATTTGGTTTCAAAACTTGGAATCCTTTGTTTGGAAATAATGTTCGACAAAGAAAAACTACAATATGAATGTATTGATTATTTTTTGGAATTTATTTGCTCAACTGGTCTTATAATTTTAATAAATTTGTATAGAATTCACATATATATATATACATATAAATATTTTACATCTATATAAAATTATTTGGGAGTTATGATGTTGGAAATTTGAAAAATACCCTCTGGCTAATATCGCGGATTTCAAAATCTGTAGGGGTTTTGGTTTTTCTTTTTAATATAAAAAAAAAGCCAAAATTTTGGGGGGTTGGGGGCTCACCCTACAGTTGCCCCCCATGGGAGACACTGTGGGGGAACCAAACCTAGCGTGTCCCCCACGCGGCCACCTTAAGCATGCTGCCACCATACATGGTGGGTCAGCTGTGCTAAACACAGCCGCACCACCCTGTATGGGGTCGGTTGTGCTCACAACCACCACCCCAAACATGGGGTCGGCTGGGTAAGCTGCTACCCCATGGCTAGATGTGTAGCCATCGACCCTACCCTAAAATCGTGCGTGTGGATCGAGGCAGAGATGCGCACTAAGTTTTGTGTTGACTTTTTTTATTTTATAATAAAATATATTTTAATATTTTAAATATTATATTTTTATAATATTAAATATTAATATATATAAAATAATAAAATATATATTAATATTTTATATTTTATTATATAATATTAAGTATTAATATATATATCAAAAATTAAATGATTAAATATGTATATTTTAAAAATATTCATATATATAATATTGATCAAATGATGGTTTGATTTAAGTTAATTGAGGAAATGAAAGTATGGTAATTTTAGTTGAACCATTGTTTTGATTTTAAAATATTATTTTAAAGGAGAATAGTTTTGATTTAAAATAATACGTTTTCAAGTCTAGTTAATTATTTTTGAATGGCTATATTGAAATGAGGAAACAATATTTATTTTAAAAGCAACGTATTTTGATTTATATGATAAACTAGATGATTTTTCATTATTTAAAAGCAAGTAGGGAAATTAAATGATTAGTGTTAATTTCTCCCTTATCTGAAAAGACGTATTTTTAATTCAATTTTATTGATGCAATAAATTACTGAATGTAATGAGGAAATGGATTTAGAATATCCAAAGGTAGTTTCTTTTGATTTCCTTCAGTGATTATTTCCTCTATGTTCATGTTTGGGGAAATGGGTTAAGTGTCTTTAATCTATAAGTCTTCCAGAAGACCCTAGAGGTCGGGGGTTGTCATTTTGTGATGTCGACCGTTGGTTAACTCTCATGGGTAGTGCATGAAGTTATGTCATCGTTATTACCTGGTTTCTCCGAGCGTTGATGTTTTGTGCCTCATGTGAAAGGAGTGGATTATGTGATTTGTGACTCCTGGTAAGGAGTGGTTTTGTTGTTTTTGTTACCTCTAGTGTTTGGAGAGGGTTTTATCTTATGTCACCTCCTTGTAAGGAGTGGTCGTGATATCTTGTTTGTTTTCACTTTAGCACCCTTGGTGATTGGTTTTGTTGGGATGTTGTCAAGTAGAAAAGTGGTTTATGTAGGGGCCAGAGCCCAAAGAGGTAAACTGGATAACCTTCGAAGGTGGTTTAATCAAGTGATAACTAAAACAATACTTAGAAGATTAGGTGGTACTTCTTAAAAATAAAGATAATTATGCCTCACTCATAGACACAAGGGCTCATTTAGACTTGGGATGAGTGGGAAGGCCTAGAATGGCAAGGTCATCTATCTTGTCTATATGAAATGTATTTGATCCCACATGAGTGAGTATGGGGGTCGAGATTCAGTTGAGGCCACTAGGATAACCCATAGGGGGGTCGGAGCCTATGAAGATTTCCAGAGGAAAACCCATAACGAGTTGTGTGATGACACTCTATCTAGAACAACAGTTTGTAATGCCCCACCACACAACCCTAGACGAAGTTTCAAATCACTAAACAAGCGTACTAAATTTTTTTTTAAAAGAAGAGAATTAAACCCACATGTTCAACTATAATTGACAACATCCCCTAGGGTTACATAACTGAGATTACAAAATCCCCATTAACATACAACATCTAAATTACATTGAAAATAAATAACTCAAGTAATAACATTCAACAACATAAGAAGATACAAGATATAAATGAAGCATCCATTACATAAATCTATTACAATCCTCATTCCCAGAATGAGTCAAAATACATAATTATGATAATTACAAGGTCCACCTCATAACACAAGAGGGGTAAAACAATATCATTACAATTTGAAATACAAAGTACAAGAAATAATAACAAGATTTGCGAGCTATCCATCTGGATGTCTTGCCACCAAGTGTTGAAGATCAAGGGGGACCCAATGGTTTTGGTGCATGTTCCACCCAATCTAGTGGTACCCGAAGGCCCACCCCCCATGCTAGGAGATAGTAACAAGGTAACATGGACGAGAAACCTACTACCTCAACCAAAGGCAGACTCATACTGATACAACTGACTTTACCACACATATGCACAATATAAGTCTAACACTAAACATGGTTGCATTGCTTCCAGACATATTATAATCAAGTGTGCTAAAGAAAACGTACGGAAAACATAAACATAGTGTTATCCTAGACAGAGTGTCATCGCAAGGTTTGTCATGAGATATCCTCTGGGCATTCTTCATAGGCTCCGGTAATCCTGGTGGCCTCAACTGAATCCCGGCACTCGTACTCACTCAAGCGAAATCAACTACCTCTCATAAGGACAAGATAGTTGACCTTGCCATTCCAGGCCTTCTCACTCACCCCAAGTTTAAACAAACCCTTGTGTCTATGAGTGAGGTTAATTTATCTTGGTTAATGTGGACTACATCCTAGTCCTCTAAGTACATTTACTTTAGTTCTCAGTTGTTAAAATCACTTCTGAAGGTTACCTGGTTTACCTCTTTGGGCTCTAGCCCCTAACAAAATCCACTCTTCTAATTGGATAACACACTACATAATCTAACTCCAAGGGTTACTCAAGTGTTACAGAATTGAACCAATGTACTCTCTCCTATCCTAGGAGACAACAACATAGAAATCCACTCCAACACTAGGAGGAAACCAAAACACTTGTAACACTACCCAAGGGAAAATCAAATAATAACTTATCAAGGGAATGACCCACATCTACTGGAAGACTTTACAATAAAAAACCTCAAATACTCGCTTCCCAAACAATCAATAACAAGGAGAATCCAAATAATAATGCATTGGCAATGAAAATTACTAAATTTGGATATCTTAAATCCATATTCCTATCTAATACTTCTCATGGAATTTAGAATGCAATCTTTCAAAACTTTCATTACACATAATAATAACTTCATTAACATAATTACTTTTCACACTTTTATTTAATCATGCACCATAATTATTTCAAATTATATTACCGTCTACTTATTTTGCATACAATAATATATTTACGCAAGCCATCAAAAAGGATAGAAAATATAATTAAATGTATCTATTCTATTCATACATAACTATCCCTAAACCAAAAGATTAAATAGACATTGCTGAAACAATTCTATATTTCTAAAAAGAATATCAGAATGTTAATATAATTGTATCGGGATAAGATCTACAATTTTCCCAATTTAATAAATACATAAGTACATATATATTTAATATTATATCACATATAATATTAACATATATATATTCAATAGTTATCTCCACCCACCGAAAATACTATATAAAAGAAATTAATTGAAATCAGAATAAAATACGAATTAAAATTCGCATACATATATACAAAAATCGAAACTCAAAATAAAATCATAATAAACAAATTAAAAATCATAAAACCAAAATAGTATAAAGCAATTTTTAAAATAAAAAAAATAAAAAAAAACAAAATGAAAATAAAAATAATCAAAAAATGAAAAATAAAATAAAAAAATCATGGCAGGCTTGGATGGTACTTGTCCGATGGACGGTACCGTCGACGCCTGTAGTACGCAGTCCGCAGACTGTGGCCTGCACTGACTGTACTATGTACAACGGCCGACACAAGGTGTATAGGGGGCCACAGTCCCCACAGGATAGTGCGTCCCCCCAAGCAGTGGGCGCACTGCCCGGTGGGTACTGCATACCCCAAACATAGTATAGTGGGGGGGCCGAACCTCCCCACACATAAATATATATATTTTTTTAAAATAAAATAAAATGAAAACAAAAACAAATTTCGTACGCGCAGGTAGGATATCCGACCTTCGCCGTACAACGACAATCTCATAAAAATTAAAAGCAAAAGCTTTAATATAAAAGGATATATATTTGTAAATATATATTCTGTGTATCATATTTGAAAATATGATACATGTAATATATATTTACATTTATATATATTTTTTTTTCCAGAACCAAATTTACTGGTGAAATTGAAAGAAATAAATCTAAAAACCAGTAATAAAATTTTGACAATAATAAAACATCTCATGTTCAAGAGATTAAAATCTGAATGCCAAAAGAAACCATTCATTCATGTTTCAAATAATTTTAAACAAAAGAAAAGAAATGCATTGTTCTAGAACTTTTCAACAGAATTTTTCAAAGAGGGTTTGTGTTTTGAAATACAAATCTGAATCTAAAAGTTGAAGTTCAACCTAGGGTTTCAAGTAAATCACCAATTTTGCAATTTCTATCATTTAGAAAATAGATTAAACTAAGAACAATAAATCATAGAATAAAAGAAAAACCTGGTTATTTGAAGCCATAGGAAATAGCCAAGATTCTTGATGCAGAGCTTCCCTTAAGATCCTCACAACTCCTCTTCAACAATGCAATGAATTTCCAGCTAGCTTTGATCCAATAGCTCCACCTTCTTCATAGAATTTCTCTCCTTTCAATTTAATTCTACCAACAGAAAAATACTTCCAAATCCTTTCATGTGCAAACTTTCTCCCAAAAATTTCATGCCTGTCAAAAAAAAGAAAGAAGAAGAATCCCCAAACTTTTCTGCCCTAATCTTATAAAACATCATTTCCTCACAACTCCAAAATAACCTAATGCAACCCTAATTCACATTCAATGCAAAAATTGAATTTAGATAACAATTTCATTTCCCATTTTGGAAGACCCTAATTTTGACTTTAAAGAAAATTTCAATTTCCTATAATTCCCTTTTGATTTAATTTAATTTAACAATCAAATATACTTACTTAATTATTATTAAATTATTTAATAACTAAATCCAATCCCTTGAGATTTAAATTTAATTAATTAAATAATTTAACTTTAATTAATTTACTTTCAATTATTTAATAACTAAATTTAATCCCTTGAGATTTAAATTTAATAAATTAAATAAATTAACTTTAATTAACTTACTTACAATTATTTAATAATTAAATCTAATCCCTTGAGATTTAAATTTAATAAATCAAATAGTTTAAGTTTAATTTCAACAATAATTTTAAATATAACCAATAAGCATAACTTTAATACAATATAAAAATAAACATCTCTTTCAACCAATGCAATTATCTAAAAGAACCATTTAATAAGTAAGCACTTTTCAAAACATTACATAACATCAAATTAGATACATGACTCAATAATCAAGACTGACGACACACTAAGGCTAGGGTGTAGACCTGACACATGTTACCAAGCTACTATCTCCCGTTCAACTTAACCATTGGATCGATATGCTCAAACCTATGAAATCAAGTGGAGTCGATGTCATGTACCTGCAACCTAAAATCAAGTAAACAACATAATATATCCAGCATATAATTCACACCGTGAAGAAGAAATCTCAGATTCGCAGGGCGCTTGCAAGCGAGTGATGCGAACCCGTCTTCTTCACCAATACACTCATCAAAGACTGACACTAACATCATAAACAATACTCACATAAATAATCTCATGATAATTCTACTGACATCATTAATTCATTAAAGCATGTGAACAAAATCAGATAATCACATCACACAATAATAGTTGTCGCTCAAAAGTAGCGATCATAACATAATAACAAAATGTGTCTAGTATCAAAGTAGCTGCAACCCAAGCAAAGCATAAAACAACATGAAACGAGAAGCAAAATGGAGGGGTATTACATAGTTGGTATTCAATTTTATGGGTATGGTTTCCTTAACATACCTAATTTGACCATAGTTGGTATTCAATTTTATGGGTATGGCTTCCTTAACATACCTGATGTGACCATAGTTGGTATTTGATTATTATGTGTATGGTTCTTTTGACATACTTGATCTGTTTTATACTTGGAAGCAATGTGACCATGTTAGAGTTGTACTTGTATTGTACATGTGCTTGGTTGTGTCAGTCTAGTTCAGTTATGTGTTAGCCTGTGTCTAGAGGTAGATGGCTTTGGCTAGGATTCCTTGTTACTATCTCCTAGCATGGGAGGTGGGCCTTTGGGTTCCACTTGGTTGGGTGGCATGCACCTTAACCCATTGGGCTTTCTTTTTGTTTGTGTGGATGAGATTTCTAGTTGGAGAGCTCGTGGGATCCAGATTCATTTCTTGCATTTCTATTTCAGTTGATCTTGTGATTTATTACCCTCATTAGTTATCGAGGTGGAAAGTTGTAACTGTAACCTTATTTATTGGACTTGCCTCATTCGAGGAATGAGAGTTGTAATTGTAATATTTAATTATGGATAAATGAAATTGAAAGTTATCTTTTATGCTTTGATGTAACTTATCTTGTATGGAATGTATGCATCCTTATTATTTTAAGTAGATAAATGTTGTGGATTCATTTATATTGTTGTGGGTTAGTAAGTAATCATAGTCTCACAATCTTAGAGGTTGTTTGCAATGGGTAGTGAACTTGCATGTTCCTTGTACTTAAACAAAAAAAAATAGTATGTTTAAGTAGTTAATTGCAACTTCCTCTAGGGTTGCATGGCAGGTCGTTACACATGGTATCAGAGCCCCAGGTTCATACACTAGGTTCTCTGGGAACATTTGAGCCTACTAGGTTTTTCCCTATGAATCTATCAGTGGAATTGCTAAGCGATCACATGTTCATGGCTTTTACTTTAGCATGATGTACTCTATGGAAAAGAGTAGCGTGAAAGAAACCTGATAAAAGGTTTTGCTGGGAGAGTTATGAGACATATCCCATGGGTTATGGAATTGGATGTTCCTATGGGATTATGTATATAGTTGTACCCCTGTAAATGTAAGAAACTAGTAATTGTATCTTGTTTGAGAGTCGTGGATACACTCTGGGTCATGTGGAATTGTGTGCTCATTTCGCACCACATGAGGGCTATTATCATTCTAGTCAGACGTTGTTTCCTCCTTCCTCATTTGGTGGCTAGTAATTAGTCCCACAGTGTTCTATAGTGCAAATTTAAAGATTGTGATGTGGGTGCAACCCGAGACACAGAAAACCAAGAATTTTATTATTTTCAAAACATGAAATTCTTACATGCAGAGGATCTCCAATCCCCGAGTTCTACAATACATGCAAATTATAGAAGTTACAGAAATTCCCCTTTTCACAACATGTGATCTTCTTTCCAACAAAAACTACCCAAACAAATCAGAAAATAGCCCATAAATAGCCCCTTTCCCCGTTTGGAGCCAAAAACAACATTCTAATTATGCACCAACTTTCATAAGCCCTAACTCAAGATCTAACCGTCGGATCTTCAATCATAATACCTTTTTGGAAAGCTCTTGCGAAAATGAAGTGCCAAAAAGTGGGGCCTAAAGGCTAACCACTTTTTGTTTTCTGACAATTTTCGGGCCCATCCAGAGCCTTTAAGTCCCTCAAAATTAGCTCCGAAGATTTTGTAGGGCATAAGCAGAAATTAAAACTTGAATAACTTTTGAACTGGGAATGATCTTAGCCTGATTCTTTCACCAAAGTGTTTATTATTTTATCCCGAAGCTTCCATTAAATTTCTATCTCCTCGCGCCTTCAAATTCATACCTGCTAAAAATAACAGTTGAGCAGAAAAACAAAAAAAGCAGAAAAACAGTTTTGAAAGTTGAGAATTCTTCTTCGACGAAAAGGGTATCTAGAAATGCAAAAACATCTACAAAAATCTAAATGAAAGTAAATATGTTTTTGGGTGATGTAGGATTGCCCTTACACCACTGGATGCTCTTGCATCAGATTGTGAACTTTCTTTTGGTTATTGATGATTTTTCAGTTGATTATGAGGGCCGACATTTGGTTATATTTGATTGTGAAGGTTTAGCCACAACTTGTGATCTTATTTTCTTATAACCCTAGTGGTTATATCTTTGATTCAGTGTTGAAATAATTATGCGTATTTATTTCTTTATTGTGAAATGGAACTTTACTTTTCTCTTCTTTATGAACTTGGTGGCTAAGCTAGTTATCTTTGTTGTTTTCAATGTCGGTTATGTGTTGTATTGTGATTCCTCTCCAACAATGTATGAGATGGACTTGGTGAGTGTGTACGAGGAAGTAGACGCAGGAAACATTGAGGATGGGGGTATGTGAGGTTGTTTTGCAGCTAGGACCCACTACTCACCTTGGTGTGATGACTATCTCTTGGAGGTTGATCACCTTATACAACAAGAGATAGGTCATTGTGATCTTGTTTGGATGGTCTCACTCTATGTATGACCCAACACCATCGAGTCACTGGTTTGGTATGCTGCTTTTCGGTGTCTAGTTGGACCCTTTGTGTAGTCTTGTGATGATTCCCAATGATGTGTATTGGTACATATGTGTATTATGTGTGATAATCCTTGGTTATGTGTTTTTGAGACTTGGTTGGTGGTTGCTTCACCATGTTGTCTGAGTTGGATTGACAGTGTTCTTGGCTGAGTTGTATATGGCACGGGTTGTTGTTTTGTGTTGAGGTTTGGAGTGGTTCAGTTTGGAAACCTTGTTTATGTGTAATTGTATGGAGTTTGCACTAGGGGTAGTTGCAAGCTTCCAAGAGTAAGCCTGACCCTAGGGGGGAGGATGTAATACCCCTCCGTTCTGCTCTTTTGATCGAACAGTGTCATGTTTGGTTATTTCTTATTTTCTGTTAGTACCTTGGCTTTGGAACTTGGTTGCTATTTGATCACTATCTGTAAAGCGATATGAATGTGATATTTTGATGTGATGGTATTTGATCCTGATGTTATCATTGTGACATGCTTTGGATTAGCATTGTGAACATTTGAATTAATGATGTTTTATATTTTGATTATATTAATGATGTTAGATCCGTCAGTCAGTGATACTATATTGGTGAAGGGGATGAGATTGCACCACTCTCTTGCGAGCGCCTTGTGATTTTGTGATTTCCTCTTCACGGTGTGTTTTATATGATGCAAATATGCACGTGCGATATGCTTTTGTTTGTAGGTTAACAGGTACAGGACATTGCCTCCACCTAGTTTCATAGGTTCAAGCATGTCCATTGCCCAATGGTATTTGATTGGGAGATATTAGTTAGGTTTTCTGTGCCAAGTCGTCACCCTAGTCATAGTGTGTCACCGGTGTTAGTCAGGTTAAGCTGCCTTAATGTTGTCATCTAGCTTTGATTTTAGTTTAAAATTTCAAGTTAGAAAAATGTTAAAATATATATGCTTTTGTAGTTAAATTGTTATTTAAGCATATCTGGTTCAATGTTAGAAATGTTATTTAATTTATTAATTAATTTAATTTAATTAATAAAATGATTTAATCTTGGATTAAATTAATTTTATTGATTAACTAAATCGATGATGTTTAAATCAGATAAGTATTTCATTATGAAATTATGGATTTAATGTTTGAAATTGAAAGGATTAAATTGGAAATTTCAGAAAAGGTTTTAAATTTCTTTTTTTTTAAATTAGAAAAATGCAAATTGAAAATTGGGATATTTTCTGTTTTGTTTCTGAAAATTTATTATAGTGGTTGAATGAGATATTTTGGAAATTTCTTCATTATGGGATTTGGAATGGGTTTTCAACAAGTTATGAAAAATTGGAAAATAGGGAAGAAAAGAGGATTTTGTTGTTTTGTGGGTTTTGGATTGAAATTGGGGAGAACTCTGTTGTTTTGTGGAAAAGAAGTTGGAATCTGAGGAAGGAATCCTTGCACCATTGGCAACCTCTCAAGCTTTAGGATTCAGGTTTTCTTCCTATTAAATCCTTTCCATTTTGAAATGATTCACAAATTTTAATTGTTGTTTGAAATTATTTATAAACTCTGTGGATTTGCAAAGAAAACCCATGTCAAATTTGGTTTTAAAACTTGGAATCCTTTGTTTGGAAATAATTTTCTTCAAAGAAATATTGCATTATGACTATATTGATTCTTTTTTGGAATTTATTTGTTCAACTTGTCTTATAATTTTAATAAATTTGTATAAAATTCACACATTATATATATATATATATTGGTATATATATACATATAAATATTTTACATCTATATAAAATTATTTGGGAGTTGTTGGAAATTTAAAAAATACCCTCTGGCTAATGTCGCAGATTTCAAATCCACAAGGGTTTTGGTTTTTTTTTTTTAAATATAAAAAAATAAAAAAAATAAAAAAAACTCGAAATTTTGGGGGGCTAGGGGCTCACCCCACAGCCGCCCCCCATGGGAGGCATTGTGGGGGAGCCGCACCCAGCGCATCCCCCACGTGGCTGCCTTAATCACACTGCCACCATACATGGTGGGTCGGTTGTGCTAATCACAACCACACCACCCTGTATGGGGTTGGTTGTGCTCACAACCACCACCCCAAATATGGGGTCGGCTAGGTAAGTCGCTGCCCCATGGCCGGTTGTGCAACCATCGACCCTGCCCTAAAACCGTGCATGCAGATCGAGGCAGAGATGCGCCCTAAGTTTCGTGTTGGCTTTTTTTATTTTATAATAAAATATATTTTAATATTTTAAATATTATATTTTTATAATATTAAATATTAATATATATAAAATAATAAAATATATATTAATATTTTATATTTAATTATATAATATTAAATATTAATATATATATATATCAAAAATTAAATGATTAAATATGTATATTTTAAAAATATTCATATAATATAATATCGATCAAATGATGGTTTGCTTTAAGTTAATTGAGGAAATGAAAGTATGGTAATTTTAGTTGAACCATTGTTTTGATTTTAAAATATTATTTTAAAGGAGAATAGTTTTGATTTAAAATAATACGTTTGCAAGTCTAGTTAATTATTTTTGAATGGCTATATTGAAATGAGGAAACAATATTTATTTTAAAAGCAACGCATTTTGATTTATATGATAAACTGGATGATTTTTCATTATTTAAAAACAAGTAGGGAAATTAAATGATTAGTGTTAATTTCTCCCTTATCTAAAAAGACGTATTTTTAATTCAATTTTATTGATGCAATAAATTATTGAATGTAATGAGGAAATGGATTTAAAATATCCAAAGGTAGTTTCTTTCAATTGCCTTCAGTGATTATTTCCTCTATGTTCATGTTTGGGGAAATGGGTTAAGTGTCTTTAATCTATAAGTCTTCCAGAAGACCCTAGAGGTTGGGTGTTGTCGTTTTGTGATGTCGACCATTGGTTAACTCTCATGGGTAGTGCATGAAGTTATGTCATTGTTATTACCCGGTTTCTACGAATGAGGATGTTTTGTGCCTCCTGTGAAAGGAGTGGATTATGTGATTTGTGACTCCTAGTAAGGAGTGGTTTTGTTGTTGTTGTTACCTCCAGTGTTTGGAGAGATTTTTATCTTATGTCACCTCCTTGTAAGGAGTGGTCGTGATATCTTGTTTGTCTGCACTTTAGCACCTTTGGTGATTGGTTTTGTTAGTATGTTGTCAAGTAGAAAAATGGCTTCTATAGGGGCCAGAGCCCAAAGAGGTAAACTAGATAACCTTCGGAGGTGGTTTAATCAAGTGATAACTAAACAATACTTAGAATATTAGGTGGTACTTCTCACTAATCAATATAATTATGCCTCACTCATAGACACAAGGGCTCGTTTAGACTTGGGATGAGTGGGAAGGCCTGGAATGGCAAGGTCATCTATCTTGTCTGTATGAAAAGTATTTGATCCCGCGTGAGTGAGTATGGGGGCTAAGATTTGGTTGAGGCCACCAAGATAACCCATAGTGGGGGTCAGAGCCTATGAATATTTCCAGAGGAAAACCCATGATGAGTTGTGTGATTACATTCTGTCTAGGACAACAGTTGGTATTCAATTTTATGGGTATGGTTTCCTTAACATACCTGATGTGACCATAGTTGGTATTTGATTTTATGGGTATGGTTTCCTTAACATACTTGATGTGACCATAGTTTGTATTTGATTATTATGTGTACGGTTCTTTTGACATACCTGATTTGTTTTATACTTGGAAGCAGTGTGACCATGTTAGAGTTGTACTTGTGTTGTACATGTGCTTGGTTGTGTCAGTCTGGTTCAGTTATGTGTTAGCCTGTGTCTAGAGGTAGATGGATTTGGCTAGGATTCCTTGTTACTATCTCCTAGCATGGGGGGTGGGCCTTTGGGTTCTAGTTGGTTGGATGGTGTTGATGGTGAAAATAACACAAACAACGTTAAAACAAAATATTTCTATTATATTTCTCCTGAAAAAGAAAGACAACATATAGTAGCCTAACTCCCAAAGTCCTGGTAGTTGGTTTTCAACTATCTGGTGTCACTCAATTGGTCCATGCAACTTTAATGTTCAAGGGGCTTGTGCTGGTAACATAGAATACAAGCAATGACTTATTCATTGAGCTACTTTAATAAAGAAATGGGGTTTTAAATAAAAGAAAAAGATAGATCAGAGGGTAAATCAGCAAACATGAATCAAACTCATCTAGTATCCAGACATATATCATCAACAATGAATGTTTTTCCAACAGATCAATAAAACCAAAGCATGATAGAATTCATAGAATAATCCATACCATTGCATACATCTAAGTTGCTTATTTTAATTCGCATATCACAACTATTTCAAAGATTCCAAAAAGAACACATATTCATTCATTGCCAAGATCATAGATCAACAAACTTCAATAAATTTAATTCAATGATAATCTAATGAGATAATCCTTAAATCTGGCTTCTTCTAATGACTTTCATCACATAAGAAACAATCGTGCTTCAACACAATCACTAGCATACATATAGATTATAGCTCATCAACCATATATGGTAAAACTTAGCTCTAACACCATATTGCGTAACCTGTAATTTTTATTTAACTGTAAAAATGAAGTAACAATGTATCTCTGTAACAACTATGAAAAATTCTATCTCCTAATATCAGGTGGCCAATTCTATTCTCTATTAGCCAACCCTTACAATATAATACCTCAAGGGTATTTATAGATATACAAAATCTGAAGTCCTCTTCTATTTTAAGTCGACCCACCCTTTTAGGGATTACAATCATCTTTGGAAACTCAGTTAAACTGGAAGAAAAGAGAATAGAAGAGAAGAAAAGCCATGCACTTCAAAAACTGCTAGTGTTGCATGCAACATGCAAAGAAGAAGAAAGCCATGCATGCATGACATTTATGCATGCAAAGTTTGTTCCATAATGTATTCGTCATAGCTAGAGAAGACTTGTTGTAATATGTCTAATTCCGTCCCATCTACCCAAGTGTCTTCAAACTTAATTCTTTCCAACTTCGTTGCAGCAAACCCTCTCATATCCTTCATCTTTGTCAACCCTCTCTTAGCTGCTCTTATTTCTTCCTTGATGTCCATCAATCGATCTATTAGCAGCTCTTCACCAACATCTCCTCTCTGCATAACCTCTTTAAATATTTCAATCCATTTCTCATTTATTTGGCTTAAAGGTAAGCCTTCTTTTACAAGTACATCAACATTTACTATAATAGCAATGATGACCTCCAATTCCTCAAATTGTTCATTTAGCTCTTTAACAGAATCTTGAACCTCATTTCTATGTTTGTATAGGAAATTTGTTCTAACTCGGAGTATACAAGAAGTCTTTTCCATAAAATATTTATTATCTTCTTCCAATATCGGCTGTTCTAGGAGGGTAGTCTTAGGAAATTTATTAACCTCTTTCAGTTTCTAGTTGTATCCCCTATACTCCTCCTCTTGTGCTTCCAAAGTTTTAACATATTGGTTCATCTCTTCTATCAGCCCCTCAGTCACTTTGTAAACCTCAAAACTATCCTCTATTACCTCTTCTATTTCTTGATTTAATTTAGTAACCCACTGATCCAACATTTTTGCCTTGACCCTCACCTATTCCAAATCATCTACTTCCTTCTTGCTCAACAAAACTAGAGTCTCAATTGTAGCAAACTGTTGTGATCTTCGAGCAAAATATGCAATTGATCTAATTGAGCCTTAAGCTCATCCTTCCTTTGTTTATCCTTCAACGTCCTTGACTTGGTTGAGGATGCTACCACATCAATTAGATTCATTTGCTGATCTCTAGTAGATCTCCCCAAATTCATCGTGCCTAGCTGATAATCTATTAATTGCATATCTCATGCCTCCTTGTCTATCATAGGTATAGCACACTCAACCACAATTTCTCCTTTGTCAGTCAGCCTAGTAGAATGCAGGATCTTTGCCTTCTTTTAAGGCCTTTCTTTTTCTATTTCCTTCATCATATCCTCCCAATTGAGAGGTTGAGAAGGTGTCGGTGTTCTCTTTTGAAGGTCTAATTTCAACCAAGTCGAAGCACCTAACAATCATCATAGTTGAAGAATAGGAGGCAGTAGCTAAGGGAGGTTGCACATTTACCTTAGGTTGAGAATCAACCCTCTTTTTATGTTGCTGCTCTTGTTCCACACTTATTCGTGCCAGCTTTTCAGCTTCCTCCTATTGTGCCCATTTGCACACACGCCTCGTTCGGAATGGGGACCCTCTCTTCCCTCTTTTCTTTTTGGGTCCTTTCCTTTGTGATTTGCCTCATTTTGCGTGCCCATTTTTGTGCCTCAAAGGGTCGACATGTTTTCCAATGCCATATTTTAAGCTCGACCAAAGTCCCCCCCTTTCAAAATTGCTAAGTCTCGGGTTAACTCGGGTTTCCCTTGTGAAAGTGTTGTTCTAGCATCTGTGGCAATTGTCGAATTTCCTTTGCTGGATTTCCTCTGCCAGATTTCCTTTGTCGGGTTTCCCCTTTTGAGTTTCCCATTAGGCTTCGCTGTTTCAATGGCTGTGGCGGGACGGATTCCCGGACACCAGACTCTGGACCTGCAACTGCCATCTGCATTTTTAAAATCCACCAACCTAACCTATCACCATACGAAGGAATGTAATGATGTATTAATGGTGGGTATGGCTATAAAAGAAAATTTTTTGGCCGTCATTATCAATTGTTCGAGTGATAGAAAGTTGGAGAACTCCTGGCATCCGACATTTCCAACCTCTGTTTTCGAGCTCAAATTTTGAATGCCTTTTTCGCGCAACTATCATAAACGATTTCCGAAATCTTGAGGTATGCTCGCCATCCGTGCCCTCATTCTTCATTTTTCCATTTTCGAGCCTTAAACGATATAAAATGCAAAAACCATGTTAAAATCTGGTAGGTAAAGGCCCTACACTAAAAATCCATCTCTTAGAAAATCAGAAAACAATCGTTAAATGGCTTAAAATCCGATCTGGAACCTCACCTCTCCATGGTCGTTTTTCGAAACAGTCGCCGACCTCGAACTTGTCAAATTTTCCGACCTTCGAACCCACCTCGGGCTTCAACCTCCGGAATTCCCTTCCCGGGATTCCGTTGTGTCATCGTCATTCCAAATGGTCTCACCTAAGCGCCTTCCTGACTCCTGGACCCCGGACACTCGAAGTCCGTCCGAGGGACGCAAAATCGAAAGATCTGCTAAATTCGAATCCTCCCTCAGGATTTGGTCCTCAGAATTTCGTCCTGTCTTCGCCGTTTCGACGACCCCGCCTGAGTGGCTTTCCTAACCTCACTTCTCGGCTGCAATGTCTTCCATCTTCTAGTTGAAACCTTTGACAAGTTACCCACCTCAGGCTTCGACCTGTAGAATTCCCTTCTCGGGATTCCATTGTGTCATCATCGTTCTAAACGGCCTTGCCCAAGCGCCTTCTTGACTCCTGGACCCCGGACACTCGAAGTCTGTCCGAGGGACGCAAAATCGAAAGATCTGCTAAATTCAAATCCTCCCTCAGGATTCGGTCCTCGAAATTCCGTTCCCGGAATTCTGTCCCGTCTTCGTCGTTTCGACGGCCCCACCCGAGCGGCTTTCCAAACCTCACTTCCTGGCCGCAACGTCTTCCATCTTCTAGCCAAAACCTTCGACAAGTTACCCACCTTAGGCTTCGACCTCTAGAATTCCTTTCCCAGGATTTCGTTGTTTCATCGTCATTCCAAACAACCTCGCCCAAGCACCTTCCCGACTCCCGGACCTCGGACACTTGAAGTCCGTTCGGGGGAAGCAAAATCGAAAGATCTGCTAAATTCAAATCCTCCCTCAAGATTCGGTCCTCGGAATTTCGTTCCCAAAATTTTGTCCCATCTTCGCCATTTCGACGGCCCCGCCCGAGCATCTTTCCAAACCTTGCTTCCCAGCCACAACATCTTCCATCTTCTAGTTGAATCATTCGACAAGTTACCCGCCTCAGGCTTTGACCTCCGAAATTCCCTTCTCGGGATTTCGTTGTGTCATCGTTGTTCGAAACGCCTCGCCTGAGCATCTTTCCAACTCTCGGACCCCGGTTCGCTGCCCACCAAAATCTGAAATCCAGATAAAATCTCCTTTGAGCTCCTTCTAGATTCTGAACGTCAGAATTCCCCTCTCGGGATTTCATTCCACTTGCGTCGTTCCAATGGTGAGTTCGGGACAGCTCCTCGACCTCCGGGTCCCGATGCTCTGTTCACCACCTAGTTGTCCCAAACCTTCTGACCGCTTCCGAGAATTGTCTCTCGGATTTCCTCCTCTGGATTTCCACTTTCACTTTTCCGTTCCCAATGGCCGACCCATAGCTGCTTCCCGGTGATGGGAATCCGCGACCCGGATTTCGACACCTGAAATTTCGTGTCCTCTGCGCCATTTTAGATGACTTTCCTGTAGATGATGCCTAAACTTCCAAATGAAGGATCAAATGACCTCCAAATCCAAAATAGATTTCAACCCACTTGCTAAAATTAGGTTTTCCTTCACCTCCAACCTCGAGAAATGCCTATGCAAATTCCATTCTCATTTTTCCCTTCCAAATGACATTCTGCCAAGGGAATTCCGGCCCAGAAACTCTGGATTGTTTGCACTGCTTTCTAACAATGAAGTATCTAGCTTGCATGGTTATTAAATATGAATTATGATTTCCAGACTAATCTTGACATGCAAGGACTTGTCGGTAACCATTTTTTCAAGTTCATCATTACTAATTCATGTCTTTTGTGCAGGATTTATGGAATCCGATGCAGAGACTTTTGGTGCTTCCAAGAAAGGAAAAGGAATAACCAAGCCACCAAGGGGCAAGGAAGATAGAGACCTAATGAAATACATGTTCCAAGGGGTCCCTATTCAATCCAGGATCACTATCCTTTGGAGGGATGTCTCAGATACCAACATCGAACAGGTCGATGTTGACAAATTCATGCAGAGGGTTAGAATGAACCCCAAAACATAAAATGCAAGATTAATAAAGAGCAGTGGAATTGCTAAGGCTGCAGGTTTCCCGTCGGCCTTAGTGGCCCCAAAGCTGGTAATGGCGTGCGTGGAGGCATACCAACCCAATACTAGAACCATAATGGACCAGGACGGGAATATCCTTGCAGATATGTCTCCGTCAGGTATAACAGAAACCTTCCACATTCCTACCTTTGAGAGCATCGAGGTCCCCACCATGGAAGAATGCAAAGAGTTGTGGGAGCAGGACCCATTAGGGTGCAAAAGGCTTATCAACCAGTATTGGTTGAAGGACAAACGGGGTAGTGCTGGGAAGCTTCCTCAGGAGCTCTTCCACAACGATTTATTCAAAGACTACCATGACCTCGTAACTCTACTCAGCCAAGTGATGGGCCTCCTCGGTGCAGCCTTCTTCCAAGAGTGGATGTTCTATTTCATAGAGTAGATCCTCCCCAGTAAAGGCGCCGCCTTCTATTGGGGCGAGATAATCAGTGACTGCTTCCACGAGCAGTTTACCACTATGAAGAGGACCACCAAATTCTTCATGACCTCCTATTTGGTATATTCCCTCGCCAATCGGCGACACTATCAAGGGTTGACAATGATGCCCAGTAATCCATCAGGGCTAGAGCTCAAACCTTATGACAAGTACCCCCAGCTACAGTTCCAGAACTTCAAGAGAGACTACTGTAGGGTGAATGACGCATTCATTGCTCACATCATCCAATCCTTAGGAGGGGATTTTCATAAGAGGATATCCAATAGTGCAAGGGCCCTCCTCAGGTAGTACGCCTTCTGGTACATTTAGTTCCTCAAGTTCACCTACATGCGTGCTCAAGAATTCACTGAAATGCCAAACAAGCTGCCCCGATACCCAAATGACCGGATCATCTTGTTGGAGCTGACTCGACAGCTGCGACACGTTCACAACATCCTGAGTGAAAAAAATTTGGTAGGCCCTGCCTATCCCATTAATCTTGGTCAGGGGATGTATAAGATCCATAGCTCCCAGTGTGCAGGATATTCAGAGAAGGAGCTGGCCGAGTATAACTTCGAGCAATACATAGTGCGGCCACAAATGGATCCTTATGGTCAGGTCAGAAAGGCACTGGGACGCCCACCTCCACAACATCGAGGACTTCTGGGCCAATTGAAAAGATGATCTTGAAGTGCGGTTGCGACATTACATGCGCATGACCACCATCTATGTGCAAAGGGTGAACTTATGTCCGGTCCCTGACCAGCTAGAGGAAGATGAAGACACAGTTATGGATCCAGGCTACCATTAAGTTTCCAACTTGCCACTACTTGTGATTGACTGGAATGAGCCAGATCTTAATGATATCAGTATACTCACTAGGCCCATTGAAATCCAAACAAGGGCGTGGATTGAGAGGAAGGTGACCCAATTGAAACAACAAGGGGTCATCCTAACATTCACTAAACTTACAAGTGAGCACATAAGTGAACCAAGTGGTTCTGAAGGTGGAGCAGCTATTGCTGCAACTGGGGAGACATCCAAGACCCCACCATGGGTCAAGACCAAGAAAAGGAAGGAGGCTAGTGAACAGCTGCCCAAACCGAAAGTCTATACCTGTAAGGCTTTTGAGCCTGAACCTTCCAAAAAGAGGAGAAAAACAATTGGCAACGCGGGGACGACCGTAATAACCAAGGGTTTGTCCCTTGGAATCAAAAGAGGAGGATCTAGCTCACCAAGGTCCCTTCCTACATTGTTACAACTACCTCTGCTGCTTCCCCCTACCCCTCATGCTTTGCTTGCAGCCTCTGCTTCCTCCCCGCCTGCGATGGACATCTCTGTCCACCTTGCTCCCACTCCTCCAATACTACAAGTTATTCCCATGGACTCGTCATCTGCCACCACCTCGCCCATGTCCTCTTCCTCTGTGTCTCCTTCCCTTCCTTCCATTTCCGCTGCCACAACGCCAGCCCTTAGCCTTCTGGAGTCTTTCATAAAGTACATGGAGAACGTGTCGTCTGAGCTTTCAGGGATGCTCACCAATCCGATGGTCCAAGTTGCCATAGCTCAGGCTATGGCCTGTGCTCCAAATCCCTCCCCCTCTACTAAATCACCGAAGATGAAAGTAACCATGCAGATATCAGATAAGCTTGAACGACAACAACTAGAAACGGAGAAGGTGCCAGAGGATGAGGAGTTTGAATATCACGAACACCCCTTGTTCGATCATCGAGAGATTGATGAGGTGGCCTATTAATCTTCCAGTGAGGGTAGTGAGGACCTCAATGTAGAGCTAATCTAAGAGTCAAATGATCCCGAGCTCAATGCAGAGTGGGGAAAGAAGCTCAAGGAAATTGAGGATAAGGAGGTCGAGGACCAGCTTGCACAAGAGTAAGAGATTGCTGCTCCAGATACGGAGGGAAATAAGTCTCCAATCGAGGGACATGTCCAAACCATAGAGCATGACAAGGAAGCGTTCCTCCACTAGGACGAACAAAGGGAGAAGCTCGACGAACATCAATATATTCTAAACGAAGAAGAGGTGGAGGCTGAAAAGAAAGATTCACCCAAAGAGCAGTTGTACACCGAGTCCACCGCTAGGCATGAAAAGTTCGAACAAGACTCTGATGAAGAGAAGGAAAATGTCAGAACAAAGGAGAAGGCTCTTGTTGTCAGAACTATTGAACCTAAGAAGGAGGAAAGCGAGACTCGAAGTGAACCACCAAGGGAAGAACCCCAAGTACCCGATTGGCTACAAAGACAGCTAAAGCAAAAGACTCCCACCTTGAAGGATCCCAAGGCGAGGTTGGAAGCCATCATGGCCAGAGAATGAATAAGCACCAAGAAAGAGAAGAGGTCGAAGGTCAGATCAAAGTAACCATGGACGTCTCGGGATCAAGGGCAGTGCAAGTAGCAACACCGATGGTTGGAGATCAAGGCATAACTTACAACTTCTCCACCATCGACTTGGGAGTGGCCATGAGGGAACAGAAGGTTGATCACCTCCAAGAGTCAGTAGCCACAGTAGTGCACCTTATCTAGCAGGATAAAGTCTCCAAAGAAGAACTGAAGGAGCAAGTGGCCGATTTAACAGCTTATATTCAACAGTGGTTGTCTTCGGATGAGCAGCCTACAATGTCATCGGCCCCGCCTTAGTTGTTGTCCCAGGAATAGATTAACAAGATTGAGAAGAGATGGAACTTGGACAAGACTACGGAAAACTGGTTTTGACAGGTCTTGGACATTGGAAATATGGGCATCAACTTGGTTGTCCAGACAATAAATAAGTTCTTGGAAGTCCAAAAGACTCTTGAGGGTTCAAGGCAGATCTGTGAAGAGTTCTTGAAGAATTATGATGCAGCCTACCCAAAGATTGAGGCCATAATCACGTTACCAAGTGAAGTCTAGGAAAAGGACCTCACCTTCAAGGATGATGATCATTGGCCAGTGGACACCTGGAAGCGAGATTTTGATCACCGAAAGAGGAGGCTTGAGCAGATTTTGGAGCGGATAGCGCCAGACATTGAATGGGTAAGAGATTCTAGAGAGGAATGCGCCCGGTACCTCAAGATGATGACAGGGTATGAGCTACCTACGGTCGAGATTAATCCTGAGAATATAAAGCCCCACTTCCTGAAGATTATGGAAGATGGGATGTCCGCTGAGATCACCACTAAATTCATGTGCTTCGTTGCCCGAGCCTTTGCACAATCGAAAATTTTTAAAGACAATTCTGCTAAGTATGATGATGACTAGAAGAAGCTTGGCAACAATTCTCAAGAATGGAGTTACCGGATTTTGCAATCCGACATCATGGAGTTGGATAAGTTTCAATCCTTGATCCCGAGTTTTGTGGAATATGCCACGTTGAAGAAGCAAGAGGGAAATCCCATCATCGACGAAGAGTTCCTTGAAGAATAGCTACAGCAAAGGGAAAATGGTTAAAAGACAAATTTGCTACAGTGTTGTCACTAGATAACTAGATAGGGAAGAAACAAGAAGTTATTTATAAATGTAATATATTTAGGGGTAGGTGAAACCCTAATGTAAAGTGAATCCTGGCCACACAATAGAATTGAATCTTGGCCACTCTTTTGCTTTTTGAAATTATAAATAGGGCTCTCCTCCTCTCATTTTAAGAGAGTTGAGTTGTTGTAAAGGCATACTACAGAAATTATAATAGAAAATACAGTCATTTTCTGGTGTATTTATGGGTTTCTCAATATGTTTCATGATTCCTCTCCCTTTTAGTTATAGCTTTGCTTTAAGATAGTTTTCTGCTTTAATGTCCTTAGATTAGACTTGGTAGACTTAGTATGTTATCTTTGGTTTTGAAGATTGTTGTTGTGTGTATGCTTTCCTTGTCCATACTTTTGGTCATTTGTTGAAGGTAGGTGACTGTGCAAAGTTAGTCTGGAATTTAATTCCATTGCTGCTCATTAAATGTCATCTTTATTCACCTCCCAATAGCAAATGAATGATGAATATCTGCAGTCCTTAGAAGATAGCACAAATTTCATGATATTGTGAGAATTCTAATTAAGTGAAATTTTGTTTAAGGAAATTGTCCACAACAGAAACCTCCATGATCACTGTTCATTGGTAGTTGCAAGTCTGGGAAACATCCTCCTTCCTCGCCCCTTTTTCTTTTCCTTTTTTTAGAAACAAATTGTGTTAAGGTTCATTGCACATTGTAAAGCCAAATCTAACAAAACAATGAAGTCTAAGACTGTTGCCTAAACCTGCAACAAAGCGAAGTAATTCCAGATCCATAAAACTCCATTCATTGACTCAATCCTCCTACAACTTCGACTACGTAAGACCGCCTTGTGATTCCATCAAATCACATAAATCAACTGAAATATTCCAAGCTTCATCATGACTTGACACCCGAGAGACCTTGGGATAGTGTTCTACAATTTGATTGTGGAAGATTGTCTTTCAAGAGAGGTAATTCACTTACGTATTACCTGTGTTGAGAAGTGCATAAAAACACCATCGACACCTCTTTATCTTTTTGCTCGTGTACACTCTTATCTTCTTCCTCCTTCAACCTTTCTTCTTCTAATATTTCTTTCTCCAATCTTTCCTTCTCCAATTTTTCTTTCTCCAATTCCTTTTTCCTTTCTTCCTCTAAAGCTTTAAGCTTTTTTGCATTTTCTTTTTCTTCTTGTTTCTTTTTTATCAGTTCTTCGGCCTCTTTGTCCTTTTGTAATCGTTTTGCTTCCTCTTCCTTTATGTGACCTTCTTTAGCAAGCTTTAACTTAGCTACCAGAACTTCTCTCTCCCTTTGGTGTCTTGCCCTTTCTTCCTCAAGGTCATGAACTTTCTGTATCAATTCTAATTTATCATTTTCCTCCTTAACCTTGAGCTCATGCTCTTTTTGCCTCTGTTGCTTCTCTATTTCATCAGCTTTTGATTTAGCTGCAATTTGTTGTTGCTGTGGTATGGTATCAACTTGTGTCTTGGCATCAATTAACTTTTGTTTCTTTATTGCTGCAGCTTGCTCATCAGCACCCTTCTTAACTTCTTCAAACAACGCCCACTGATCCTCCTCTATCATTACCTATTCAGTATCCTCTTCTAGAGGCATATTTTCTAAGATTCCTTTCTCCGACAGAGTCTCATCCAAATATGTTCCAACGTCATGAATTTCTACCTCCACTTCTTTTCCCTTTACAGTTTCAACAATATTATGAAGAGTCCCTTTTTGCACTTCTTCACTTTGTTGTTTTGCAAGTGGGACTTGAGTAGAAGATTGACCTAATGTAGATGTTGAAACAACCGATCCTATTTGGGCATCTCCTTCTTGTGTTTTTGGTTCATCAACTATTGCTTCAAGCTTTATTTCTTCAATGTCTAGAGGAAGGAACTCTAAAGGCTCCTTGGGAGGTGTATTTCTTTTAATCCTTTTATACCCTTTCCCCTTTTTAGGATCTGGTCCTTGAGGAGTTTTGGTTCTTAGAACCAACCATTGAATGCTCCTATCCAAGACTGCTCGCCCTATCTACTTAATGTCAATGATTTCCTCACTGTCCCAATCAATCAGATCTAGGATTTTAGTCCCAATGTTTAAAGCTTCATACGATGGATCCAATACAACTCCATCATCCACCAATGTGTCAAGAATGTCATTTTTGATACCAAGCTCTGCCATGAGTGAGACAAGTGATCTCTCATAATTCTTCTTCCTCAGATCAAACTCATCCTGTCGGTCACTCCAAAAATATTCCAATAAATTGAAATGTTTATCAAACATAGAAGGCAGTAAGGCATTCATTTTACTCTTCGGTTCAAAGTGCTTATGATTTGTATATAAACCTAGCTTTAAGTGTATCAAATCACTGCACACTACCTTTGCTCCCACCAGATGTTGACAATTGTATTCACCCAACTTCATGGAGAACTTATGACATCATGTTTTATGTTTCAATCCAAACTAGACATTAACCCCCAAAGCTTGATAAAAAAATTCCATCAACACTATCCTATTATTCCCACTTTATTTAGACCTAGGAAGATACCTACTCTTGTTGTTGCATACACAATGTAAGAAGTCATGAAAAATCATTTGGTTTCCCTAATCCTGGTCAATTGATCATGAATGGCATCTGAAAAAAATCATCGGCCAATCAAATTGTTGCTTTCCATTCAAAATGGTCTGAATGAAAGGAAACATCCACTCCTTGAAGTGAAATGCATCCCTCTTCCCAAACACCCTAGAAAACATCATGATCAAATCTGATACCTCTTTTTAGAAATCTGCCCTCTTGGGTTGGTCTGAGAGTTTGGTTAGAGATTTATTTTCCGTCCTCAACCATTTCTTATTCAAGTGAGCCTTGTTAGATGCTTTATACTTGCTATATTTTTCCAAAGCTTCTGCCTCCTTCAACTGTACTAGATTCTTTGGATCTAGGACCCTAAACATAGCTTGAAACATTTGAGGAGTGATATCAATGATTACATTATCTTGTGAATCCATGCATTGTTGGGTAGCTAGATTGTAAGCTCCTACAGCTGTCAAGATTAATTTTGGACACTTGACAGATAAAGGGAATAAGGTGATATGAGCCAAACCAAACTCAACAATTGTTTGTGTTCTCCCTATCATATCTTCAACAAACGTTTCTAAATACAGCTCCTCAAAATTGTATGAGCTCAGATTTGTTTCGATGATGTCTGACCAATCCGATTCCACTTTTCTTCCTATGACCACAGGACCCCTATGATTATACCTTAAAGTATAAGGTAGATGTTTAGGCTTTATCTTCTTCGGTTTAGTTGCTGCCTTTGATCTTGCTATAGGCTAGTTCCTTTGGATAGCTTCTCCTGATGTTCCTGACATCCTTTAGCTTTCTTGCAACAAAACCTCTATTTAGATCCTTGAATAAACATTTCAAAATATGCCTTAAAATTATACCATTCATACATACATTTGAGGCAAAACCAGGTAGAAAACATCCTAAATAGTCTTCTTTAAAATATTGTCGGGCTCGGAGTCGGAACTGGAATGGTGATTGGAACCGAGACTGGAATAAAAAACGGATTTGGTTTCTTTCAGATTATCTATTCTAATATTTTGTTTCGGTCCCAATTTCGATTCTGCCTAGGTTATCGTTATTTTAAAATAAAGCTTCTCACTACAAGCGGAGTCGGATACGGGATGGAAAATGGAATATGACACTAATTATAAAACATCTAAAATATCTAAATCAACTCTAATCCCGCTTCTGCCTATGTTGACCATCACGTCACAAACGATTTTAACAGTTTAAAGCATAACTTCAAGAATAAGGACTAGGGACATATTAAAATGAAATGAGGCTTAAATATAACATGAAAAGACCATCCCCATATGACCAAGGCGCGATTGTACTTTTAGGAAATCCTATTTAACATTTGAAAACGCAAATACAAAAATATATCCAAACCCTAATCTAAAAACGTGATATAAAAACTAGGGCATGAATTCAACCCTTCTATTTTAACCAAACGAATGTGCAACAAAAACCCTAAGTAAAAACAAGATTTAACCAACCCTAACTCACTGTAAAACCCTAATTAATCTATGCGTTTAAAAACCAATGCAGCACAATGCGATCATCACAAAACGTGAAAATGACCGTACCCTAACTCACTGAAAACCAGAAACAAAAATAAAAACGAAGTTAAGAACAACAACAAAGAAAGAAAGAAAAAAAAAAACATGCAAACCCACTGAGAATCACGAACTTTCCCCAAAAAAAATGATCAAACAGAAAGAAGAAAACACGAAAGTAAATAAAAGAAGAACAAGAATAGGAACCCTACCTCAAACGCAAAACATACAAACCTTCTAAAGAAATACGCAAGCAATTATCTCCTCTTCTTTCAATCAATTCACTCCAGAAAAACTCCATTGTTGCTCTACTTTGCTCTTCTATTTCTTAACAATAATAATAACCACCCGTTTAATCCTTAATCAAGGTAAAACTCAGAGTTTCTACCTACGTATGGAAGCTATCATTAACACATTAAATGCACTAAAGCGGAGTCGAAACTGGAGAAGAACTAGCACATCACTACAATGTGACTTCAGTAAAATTCAACGATCAAGAAACAGCGAGAGTAGAATCAGAATGAAAATGGATTTGGTTACTTGACAACAAAGCATAAAATAAAACCAAACAAAAAAATAAAACAAAAAGACTGAAAATAAGAAAACTAAACATAAGGACTTAGTCTAAAAAAAAGGTTCAAAAAGTGAAGGCAGAGACGGAATGGATTTTGATTTTGAAATTTTGAATAAATACCGACTTAACTCCCACTTTGGATTCGGCTCCGACAAAGACAAGACAAAAGGTTAAAAAGAAAGACTGTCAGGATGGGAATTAGAAAGAGTTTTGAGAGAAGTTTTAGAACCCGATTCAATTCCGGCTCCAGTTCCGCCAAACTAAACCAAAGAAAAAAAAAGTGTTGGAAAGGAAAGACTCGACACTTTGTTTGAAAATCAACCAAAGATAAAATCACAAAAGGGGAACCCATTTTGACCAAGGCAAAAGATGGGGTGGTTATGCAAGACATAAAAAATGGTGACTCGGCCGGGAAAATGGTTTACCCATTTTCAAGATACCCAAAGAAAATTTTAGTCACCCTAAAACTACTTGCTTTATAAAGCATACTAGCTTGAAATAAGATCAAATATATGTAGGATAAGTTTGAGCTAGAATCTCAGATGTATATGCTCATGAGTTATTTATGAATCTAAGTGTGTGCCTATATTGTGAATCATTCTTTGTAGATACTTTCTCTGCTCCTGAACAACTATACCTAAGATTCAAGCTACATAAGTTGAGTCCTTTAACTATCATGCAATAAAATTCTGGGAATTGCTCCGCTGCCAGACAGGCATCCATAGCCCCGATGGAGATACCTCTAGTTCTCTCAAAGTATTACTCTACTGCCAATCAGGTGTCCATAGCCCTGATAAAGATACTTGATTACCCACTTGATATTGAGTTTGCCTCTTCTTTCTTTCTTTTCTTTCATTTTTTTTTCTTCTCATTTTTTTAAAGCCTTGCTTGTGGAAATCTTTTATGCACCTTCCTCAATACTTAGACATAATGAATCTGAAACATGGGTTGAGAACTACAATGGATTTCAAGATAGTCTTGGAATCGGATTTTCACTTGAATCAAAGGGTAGAGCCATTCCAAAACAAATAGGTATTTACTCATGGAGATGTTTTTCCAATTCGGTGATAGATTTTTTATCACAATTCATGAGATATTCACAATATATCTTCTATCCTTAAATAAATTTTAAAACCCAAACTAGGATGGTCATAAAACATAAGTTTTAGAACGAAATCCTTTTCAATGATGATGATGAAAATACCTAAACCAATTTTTCTCCTAGTACCAGTAGCATGCTTTGAATAACAACCCCTTAATTTGAGATGAATAAAATGAGGATCCCCAACGAAACAAGACAAAACAAAACAAACAAACAAAACAAAGAAAGAAAACTAAACAAAAATAAAACTAAAACTAAAATAGAAACTTAATTACATATGATACATTATAATACATTTTCCTTAAAAACATCAAAACTTCTATGCACCAAAATAGTGCTTGAGAAACTAACCATTAACTGGTAATGGAACAGGCACTCCTGTTAAGGTACTCAAACGAAAAGCATTCTCGCCTAGTATCTCAACCACTTGATAAGGACCTAACCAAAGTCTATCAAACTTCTAATGATCTCCTTTCTTCTGTTTGGCCTTATCCCACAATAACACAAGATCTGATAGCCTAAAAGCTTTTATCTTGACTCTTTTGTCAAACCAGCATTTGACAATAGCCTGATGCTTAGAGAAATGCTACAAAGCAACATCTCTTTGCTCCTCCATGTTCAGTAAATTAAGTAGTCTAACCTCAATCCTATCATCCTTGGTATAAAATTCCTGCATGAACTTAAGAACAAGTATCTATAAATGGATTGAGAAGATTGGATCTTGGCCATAGACTAACTTAAAAGGTGAATTTCCTAGAGTTGCTTTGATTCTGCTTCGATCTGCCCATAAGACAAATCTCAATTGGGGGTGCCAATCCCTAGGATTGTTTTCTAACAACTTTCTTATAACTTCCAACAAGTTTTTATTTCTAGACTCAGCCACTCCATTTCCTTGAGGGTAGTAATTGGAAGAAAAATTCAAAACAATTTTATGTTCATATGCCCATGAAATGAATTCAACAGAAGAAAAAGTAGGGCCATTATCACATACTAGAGAAAATGGAACTCCAAATTGTAATACCCCTCCATTTTGCTCTTTTGATCGAACAGTGTTCTTTTTGATTAGGCCTTATTCTCTGTTATTGTTTTGACCTTGGAACTCAATTGTTGTTTGATCGCTATCTGTAAAGCGATGTGAATGTGATATTTTGTTGTGATGGTATTTGATCCTGATGTTATTATTATGTCATGCTTTGGATTAGCATAGTGGATAATTGAATTAATGATGTTTATGTTTTTAATCATATTAATGATGTTAGATTCGTCAGTTAGTAATATTGTATTGGTGAAGGGGACGAGATTGCATCACTCGCTTTCGAGCACCCTGCGATTCCGAGATTTCCTCTTCACGGTGTGTTTTAATTTGAACATATATATGCATGTGGATATACTCTGTGTTTGCAGGTTGACAGGTACAGAGCATCGACTCCACCTGGTTTCACAGGTTTGAGCGTGACCATTGCCCAACGATATTCGATTGGGAGATAGTAGCTAGGTTTTCCATGCCAAGTCATCACCCTAGTCCTAGTATGTCATCAGGTGTTGTCAGGTTGTGTTGCTTTGATTATTGTTCCCTCTCTTCGACTATTTAAAATTGTGAGTTAAAAGGTAATTAAATGGCTTTATATATATAAAAGTTGTTGATTAAATTAATCTAGTTTCAATGCGGAAAATGTTATTTAAAGTTATTAATTAATTTAATCTTGGATTAAATTTATTTTATTGAATTAATTTAATTAATTAATTTGAATTAAGCAAATTCATTTTGGAAATTATAGATATTCTTGAATTGAAATTAAGTTGGAAAATTTGAAAAATGTTTAAATTTCATTTTTTTTGAAAATTAGAAAATGCAAAATTGAAAAATAGGGATATTTTGAGATATTTTCAAAAATTGACTTTGGGGGTTGAATAGATATTCTCTTTTTTTTTTGTCTATTTTTATAAAAAAGGAGGAAAATTGAAAAAATGAAGAGAGGAGAAAACCCTCTCATGGTAAAAATTTGAATTATTGATTGAGAATGCAATCGGAAAGGGAATTTCATGGGGTCAGATTCGTTGGAATAGGATTTTGAAGGGGATCGTGCTTGTTGAATTTTGTGAGTCCTCGTTTGGTATGCTTGACAAACTTTGTATTTCAAAATTTGAAGGGCATTGAGGTATTTTCCTTGTCTTAAATTTACTTGAGCATCTTTCTTCAAATTTATTTGTAGAAGAATACTTGAGGATTGTAGTATCCTCCCATATCCGTTTGTTTTACAATTTTATTTGTAAATATAGTTTTTTTTAATTTAAATTTTGATATTTTTCAAATATATGGGGTTACCATGCCCAATTTTTTGGGAATGGGGTGAAATGTGAATTTTATGTGAAAAGTGTGTTATTGGGCATATTTAGAGGGTATTTTTAGAAAATTGAAATTGAAACATGTTTTATGATGAATTTTTTAATGCGGGGATAGAATTATCCCTATTAATTTTCGAGTTAGAGCAAAGGGTATTGCTAGAATTTTTGGTTTTTGAAATTTAAAATTTGAAGAAATTTCAAACTATTTTAATGGTGTTTTGAAGAAATTTTTGGTTATTGGCCATTTTAAAAAGTTGGAAAATTTTGAAAGTTTTAAGTGAATTATGATGTCTTGGAATGTGTGAGTGAAGGTGTACCTTGTGAAATTTTGAAAGAAAATATTTTATATTTTATATATTATAATTTATAATATTAAAATATTTAAAAATAATATTTAATATTATATTTTATAATATTAAAATTTAAAAGTTTACATATTAAATATATATATATATATATATATATATATATATATATATATAATGGTTGTTTTTTTATAATGGTATATTTAAAGGTAATGGAGGAAATTTTAAATGTTTTAAATGAAATTGGGGAAATTTTAAATGTTTAAATGATGATTTAAATATTTATATTAAACCGTCGATTCAAATAATGGCATGGTTTAATAATTACTTTAAATAATGATTTAAATACTTAAATATATCTAAATGATGATTTAATTATTTATATATATATATATATATATAATGAATTGGGGATTTAAATATTGGTATGTTTTAAATTTAATTGGAAAATTTTAAATTAACATGTTATAGTCGAATTAATGAAGTCTTTTTAAAAGGATATATTTTGATGAAAACAATAATTTTGATTTTAAATAACATGTTTATTAAGATGAGTTAAGTATTTTAAAATGGTTATGTCAAGTAGAAGGAACAGTTATTTAGTTTAAAACGATATGCCTTAGATCTAAAAGTAATATGTTTTAATAGCAAGATTAGTCGTCTTTTGAGAAAAGATTTATTTTGTAAGGACATAAAGTTATTTTTAAAAGGTTATATTTTGAATTGCATAAGTAAATGTTTATTTTATGATTATTTAAAAGCTATTAGAGAATTAAATATTGAGTTTTACAGCAAGATTAATTGATTTTAAAAGTGATTTATTTTTGAAAGGACATATGGCTATTTCAAATGATAAGTTCTGATTTGTAAATGTAAACGCTTATTTGAATTATTTAAAGCAATTAGGGATTTAAGTGTTGGTTTAAATTTCATCTTGTCTGAAAGAGACGTATGTTTAAATCAGTTTTAATTGAGCAATAGATTACTAATGTTAATAAGGAAATGGGTTTAGTAAATCCAAAATTAGTTTAATTCCTCGCAACTTGACTTCGTGATTGTTTCCTCCGAGTTCATGTTTTTTTGGGAAATGGGTCAAGTGTCTTTAATCTATAAGTCTTCCAGAGGACCCTAGAGGTTGGGGGTTGCCATTTTGTAACGACGACTGTTTGTTATTTCCTTGGGTAGTGCATGAAGTTATGTCATTGTTATTACCCGGTTCCCATGAATGGGGATGCTTTGTGCCTGCTGTGAAAGGAGTGGAATTTGTAATGTGTGCCTCCTTGTCGGGAGCAGTTCTGTTATTGTTGTTACCTCCAGTGTTTGAAGATGGTTTTTATCTTTGTCACCTCCTGAGGAAGGAGTGGACGTGTTATCTTGATTGTGCACTTTGGTACCCTTGGTGTTTGGATGGTATGTGTGTTGTCAAGTAGAAGAGTGGCTTCCGTAGGGGCCAGATCCTGGAAGAGGTAAACTGGATAACTTATGAAAGTGGTTTAATCAAGTGATAACTAAAATAAAACTTAAAAGATTAGGTGGTACTTCTCACTTATCAAGATAATTATGCCTCACTCATAGACACAAGGGCTTGTTTAGACTTGGGATGAGTGGGAAGGCCTAGAATGGCAAGGTCGTCTATCTTGTCTATACGAAAGGTATTTGATTCCGCATGAGTGAGTATGGGGGTCGGGAATTCGGTAGAGGCCACCAGGATAACCCTTAGTGGGGGTCAGAGCTTAGGAAGAATCCCAAAGGATAACCCATGATGAGCTATGTGATGACACTCTGTCTAGGACAACAATCAGTATTTCTTTTTACTTTAGTATGTATGAGGGCCGAGGATCGGTTGAGGTCACCATCTTGACAATACGCAGTGGGTAACTCATGTATTTTTTTTTTTGTGGGTATGGTTCCCTTAACATACCTGTTGTGACCATAGTTGGTATTCGATCTTGTGTGTATGGTTCTCTTAACCTACTTGTCCTACTTTATTTCTGGAAGCAATGTGACCATGTACTTATGTTGTACTTGTGAGGTGCTTATGTGATACTTGAGTTGTACTTGTCAGATGCTTATGTGATACTTGAATTGTACTTGTGATGTGCTTGTGTGGTACATGTGATTGGATGTGTCAGTTTGGTTTAGTGGTGATTTAGCCTGTGTCTAGAGGTAGATGGTCTTGGCTAGGATTCCTTGTTACTATCTCGTAGCACAGGGGGTGGGCCTTTGGGTTCCACTTGGTTGGGTGGCGTGCACCTAAATCCAGTGGGTTCTTTATTCATGTTCATGTGGATGAGACTTCCAGTTGAAGAGATCATTGGTTTCAGTATCAGTTCTTGCTTTATATCATTTCAGTTGATCTTATATTATTTACCCCTCTTGTTATCGAGGTGGATTTTGTAATTGTAATCCTATTTATTAGACTTGTCTCATTTGGGGAATGAGAGTTGTAATTGTAATATTTAATTATGGATAAATGAGTTTGAAAGTTACCTCTTGTGCTTGGATGTAATTTATCTTGTATGGAATGTATGCGTACTTATTATCTTAATTGGAATGTATGTGTTTAATCATTGTCATGGTTTTTATTCATGTTGTTGTTGTGGGTTGTTAAGTAGATTTAGTCTCGTAATCCTTAGGGGATGGTTGCATTGGGAAGCAAACTTGTATATTAATTGTACTTAAACAAAAAAAAATTAGCTTGTTTAAGTAGTTGTTTGCATCATCCTCTAGGGTTGCGTGGTGGGGCGTTACACAAACCTGGTTGTGATGTTCTTAGTCAAAAACTTGATGACCATCTCTGTGGTGTTATTCTTGCAAGGTTGGGCCTTAGTCCAATGTGTGCAATAGTTAGTTGCAGTCAAGATGAATTTATGACCTACAAAAGAATTTGGATTAATTACACCTACAAAATCAAGTGCTCATTGAGAAAATGGCCTTACCTCATATACTGGTTGCAGGGGCATTGCAGGATTTCTTTCTCTAGGTGCAGAAGTTTGGCATACATGACAAGTCCTGCAGTGTTGATGTGCATCTCTAAATACATGAGGCCAATAATAGCCCGATCTTAAAATCTGATGAGCCAAAGCATCAACAGACCCATGCCCTGTTCCATGCCTTCCATGAAACATAGAAATAGCGTGCTTAGCTTCTTGTTGATCCAAACAACGTAGGTAAATTCCTTGAAAATTATTTATGTAAATGGATCCCCCTTTGAGCATGTAATGAGAACTCTTCATCCTGAATGCTCTCCTCTGAGTAGCATTCATTCCTTCTGGACATTTTTTATTGAGGAGGAAAATTAAATCCATATACCAGGGATCCTTTGTGAATAATTGGACAGTGTATTGTTGGCAAGTAATATTTCTTTCCACATCATCCATTGCTTTTGATAATCCTTGCCCCCGAACGAGTTTCATCGGGTGACTTTCTAAGTCAAACTCCTGTAAAATTTCCATCCACTTCCCTCTTCGTTCCCCTAATTCACTTTGCATCAAAAGAGACTTCACAGCTGGATCTGGAACTATGGCCATCACTTGACTTTGAATTATGTAATTCCTGAACTTCTTCACTGCTCATACCAATGCAAAGGCTTTTTTCTCTAGTGGTGAATACCTTGCTTCTGCATTCTTAAATGGAGAGCTCATAAAGGAAATAGGTCTCTCCTCACTCTCTTCTCTTCTCTGCATTAAAACTGTTGCACATGAATGGTCAGAAGAAAAATAATAGATATAGAAGGGTTTTAGATAGTCTGGGCTTGTCAAAACAGGTGCCTCAGATATAGATTGTTTAATCTGCATGAAAAAAAGACTTAGCCTCTTCAGTCCACTCAATTTTTTCATCCTTCTTCATCATTTCATTGAGAGGTTTGACGATCTCCGCAAACCCTGTTATAAATTTCTTAACAAAATTGATCCTTCCAAAGAAAGACCTCATTTCCTTCTTATTGCCCAACCTTGTCAATTTCAAGATGGCCTCGACTCGATCAGGATCTATGGAAATCCCTTCCTTTAATATAATGTGACCCAAGATCTTCCCTTCAGACACTCCAAATACACATTTCTTTGGATTAAGAGAGACACCATAACTTATACATTTCTTTAGAACCTTTTCTAGGTCTGCAGCATGGTCTTCTCTATTCCTAGAGAAGATAACTAAATCATCTACATAAATGATTATACATTTTCCTATCAGATCTTTGAAAGCTACATCCATTGCCCTTTGAAAAATAGCTCCAGCATTGATGAGACCAAATGGCATCCTTCGGTAAGCAAATGTGCCCCATTTAGTGGTGAAAGTAGTCTTCATCCTATCCTCATGACTAACCAGGACCTGATTGTATCCAGAATAACCATCCAAAAATGACATCATCTGGGATCCATTAACCTTTTGTAATACTTCATCAAGAGAAGGTAATGGATAATTGTATTTCTCTGAAGCCTTGTTTAGATTTCTGAAATCAACACACAATCTGATCTCACCATTCTTCTTGCACACAGGAACTAAATTATCCACCCAGGTAGAATGTCTAACCAGAAAGATTATTCTACCAAATAAAAGTTTCTGCACCTCCTTTTGGATCAAAGGCTCAATTAAAGCATTGACCGGGTGTTGCTTCTGGCAAAAAGGCTTGGCATCTGGCTTGAGAGGTATGGTGTGAATAATCACTAAAGTGTCAAAAGTTTTTAAATCATCATAACTCCAAGCAATAGCTTCAATGTTCTACTCCAAGACATTAATTATCTTGTCCTTAATTTTCTGAGGACAAGTCTTTCCTATAAGAACATTCCTTTCTGGGCCTGAGTGATTCAAATTAACAGATTCTACTTCCCTCCATCACTCTCTGTAGGCACCCTTTGGTGAGCCCTTGGGTCGGAGTCAAATATCCTCTCTAAAGAAACCATCCCTTTCAGAATGCTATTACTCTTCAAATCCAATATCCCTTATGGACTCTCTTTCTCAGGATCCCAATCTCCCCGATCTCTTTCAGATTCATCTATTATTTGTCCTTTAAAAACATCAGAACTTTACAAAAAGGCCAATATGTGATGATCATCATCAAATACCTGAAAGTGGCAAACATTATCAGGAATAGTTGGGACTGAAATCAACTCAACTGAAAACCTCTTTAGATCAAAATTTTGCATGGGTTCTAATGTGCTAGCAGCAACAACAAGAACATCTGCAATTTGATTAGCTTCCCTAGGGATCAGACTAATCCCAAAAGCATCAAAATCTTTGATTAAATTCCAAACCCTGTTTCTGTACGCAACCAATCTTTTGTTATGACATGTATATTGGCTACGTACCTGCTTTACAATCACCTCAGAATCTCCCATAACTGTGAGAGCAGTGACCTTCTTCTTATGAGAAAACATAATACCTTGAGCAAGTGCTTCATACTCAGCCACATTATTTGTGCAACCGAACTGCAATCTATAAGAAGGAAAGTAAGTCTTCCCTTTTAGGTTAGTTAGCTCAATCTTTGCTCCACTTCCTGCTTTAGATTTGAAACCATCAAATTTAAGAGTCCATAATTGATCTTTGGTTGGGAGCTCTATCTTTTTAGGAATAACAGGGGATGACTTACTTGAGATGTGTGGTGGCTCATACTTTTGTTGTTTATTAGAATTTGACTCGGGACAAAGCTCACTTGAAGATTTTTCTATATTTTCAACCTGCTCAGAAATCACGTCCTGAACAACCTCTTGGGTTAAATTGCAATCCAACTCATTTCTCATTAATGTCTTGGGTATTGGAACATTATCTAGGGCAGGTGTATTCAATAGGAACTGGGACACATCAACTTCTTGTTGGATTTCAGAACATACAACCTGAGTCTATTCTACTGGTGAGAAACCTTCATGTTGAGAAAGACTAGCCCGTGTAAAAATGGTAGCATCCTTAACTTTGAAAGAAAACTCATTGATGGGGGTCTAGGGTTTCTCTTGACATATTTGTTGATGCTGATCTACATGACTTAGAATATCTAAGCATGATTGACATGTTAATTCTGAATGACTGTGATAATGAATCCTACACCAATTAGGAAGCAACAAACTACTCAAATCAGTCTCTTCTCCTAAAAATAGCTTATCTTATTGCAATTTAATTATCAGAACCTGTTGGTTGATGCAGATCATTGGGTCACTATGTTCTAGGGGAAATGTATCCCTAGGAATGAATACAAAGAAAGTAAGGACTTCCTCTTATTTGTAAACTCCTATCTCAGTCTCAAAATATGCTACTTCATTTGAAGCATCATATTTTGTAATCATTTGCTTGAGTCTAGGTTCACTTTCAATCCTTATCTGTGTTGCAACCCCGTCCAGGGTAGCCACATGTGAGAGAAATCCAAGGACAAATATCCACCAATACTTTTCATTAGCTCCCAACTTAGAAGCATCCCATATGTCTCTGGAATATCAACCACTTGGATATCTATGTAGGTCTGGATCCTTGGATCTAATCCAACCTGTACATGCATGTTCTTTAGTTCACCTACAACATTGACCTCGGTTTTATCTAACTGAATCACTTTCTTATTGGTCAAGATAGGACTCAATCCTAACTTCTTACATATTGAAAAGGGCATAACACTTCCCGATGCTCCAGAGTCCACTAAACAATTGTGCAAATTCTTTCCAAAAATCCTTAAACTTACAAGAAAAGGTGGGGTGCTGGTCTTACCTTTATAGATAGTTGCATTTGTCTCCTTTGTTGGAGTCACTTTACCTTTTCCCTTTAAGCGATTTGCCTCTTCCAAGGCTTCAATACCATCTGACATTGAGTTGGGCACCACTTCATGGTGTCAAAGAATGACAAGGACGTCTTCTGTCTCTGCAATTCTGTAATAAAGTTAAATTTTGAATCATTCCTACCTTGATATTTAGGAAAAGGAGGTAGATTGCCTCTATTCTAAAGGTCAAAAGGTCCCTTTGGTAGTGGTGGATTGTTATCTGCATTTTGGTTTTGTGGAACCATGTTTTTTGGGGGTGCAGATGTAGTAAATGGGCCCTTATTCTGATTTCTCATAAAGTGACCTCCTTTGGACTGAAAAGCTTGGGCATCATACACATCTTCCTCTAGCTCATTATCTCCTTGCATAGGAAGCTGATATTTCTCTTCAATAGTCTCATAAGTCAAAGCAGTGTTGACTGGGCCATTATCCTAATTGGAATTTCCTGCTGGAGGGTGGGCATCATCTTGTGCAATCTTTACAATCTTCTCCATTTCAGGGCAATTAACCTCAGAATGTGCTACAGTATCATGTAGTCTGCACCAATTAGTCATGAAATTGAGGTCAACGACATTAGCAGTATGTGGTCTCTCCTCTCCTGACTGATAGTTATGGGGAACTCCCCCATTGTTAGGTCCAGTATTCCACTGCCTATTGTTGTTGTTGTTGTTATTGAACCTCTGGTTATATCCTCTGTTATGATTTTGGTAATTTTGGTTAGAGGAATTTTGATTCTGAAAGTTTCGGTTGGTGTTTTGGTTCCCATTCTGATTGGAGTAATTTCCCTAATTGTTGTAACCTCCTTGATTCTGATAATTCTGATTTTGGTTATGAGGAGGATTTTTCCTAAGTTGTGCCATGTCATTAGACATTTGAGATAGAGTCTTCTTGAGAGTTTCTAGCTCACTAGTCAGTTGAACAGTTTGTTCATTTTGCATATTTTGTACTATGGTTGGGGAATGAACATGGGTTGATCCTCCCACTTGTTGTTGTGGATTTTGAGGTTGTTGGGAAGAATCTTACATGCTATTTCAGAAAAAGGACATGGTAAGTGGAGCTTGTAACTCAAACATAAGTCCATATTGAGAGTAAGACATCCCTGGGATAGTGTTGTATAATGGTGGGTTAGGCATTTGATAATTCATGGGAGGAAGAGCTGCTCGTAAGCCTCCTGATTGAGACTTATTTGTTGTTGCAACTTGATGGTCAGATGATAAACTTTAGACAAAGAGTTAATCTCATCAGGTTGATAAGTCCTCTACAAGAATAGGCCAATCAAGGGATCAACAGCTCTTAGATATGCCTGTATGGCAATATTCTCAGCTACTAGATAAGGGTCTTGCAACCTACGAAACATTCTTTGGAATCTAGTAATGAACAAAGGCAGTAGCTCATTATGTTCCTTTCTTATTGTGGCAAACTAGTGATACAAGATGGCAGGGTCTACATAAACCCGAAATTGATTAATAAATGCATTTTCTAAATCTATCCAACCTAGGATAGATCCTTAGGGAAAATTTAAATACCAGTTATATGCCATATCTCCTAAAAAACAAGGAAACAATCTTCATACCACATTCTAATGAGCAACTTGTGCTCGTGTGCAAGCATCTTTGAATGCTTGTATGTGCTCCTCAACACTTCTTGATTCACCATGTATGTATTTAGGACAAAAAAAATTTGGGTTCTTTGGTAAATCATGGATTCCTCCTAGAATAGTCCCTAACAGACAGGGGTTATTCAAAAAGTAAGCCATGGGTGAGATTGCTTGAGCAGGTGGTGATATAGGTTGACTTGGTGGAGACTTGGGCCTGCTTGGTGGTGGTGTAGGTGGATTTGGTGGAAATCTAGGTGGAGTAAGTGGTGGTGGAAAAGTAGGTATCAATATCCTATGAGCATGGGGTCTAGGTCTGATCGAGGTTTTAATTTCTTCAAATGGTTCAGGATTAGTAGAGGATCTGAGAATCCTCCCGTATTTCTCTGAATAGAAAGACACAATGCGAGTTAGCTTGTTCTTTAAGGCCCTCCTTCTAGCGCCAGATCTGTTGATGGTGAAAATGACACAAAAAATGTTAAAACATAATATTTCTATTCTATTTCTCCTGAAAAAGAAAGACAACATATAGTAGCCTAACTCCCAAGGTCCTAATAGTTGGTTCTCAAATTTCTGGTGTCACTCAATTGGTCCATGCAACTTTAATGTTCAAGGGGCCTGTGCTGGTAAAAAGAAATACAAGCAATGACTTATTCATTGAGCTATTTTAATAAAGAAAGGGGGTTTTAAATGAAAGAAAAAGATAGATCAGAAGTTAAATCAGCAAACATGAATCAAAATCATCTAGTATCCGGACATATATCTTCAACAATGAATGTTTTTCCAAAAAACTAAGAAAACCAAAGCATGATACAATTCACACAATAATCCATACCATTGCATACATCTAAGGTGCTTATTTTAATTCACATATCACAACTATTTCAAAGATTCCAAAATGAACACATATTCATTCATTACCAAGATCATAGATCAACAAACTTCAATAAATTTAATTCAATGATAATCTAACGAGATAATCCTTAAATCCAGCTTCTTCTAATGAATTTCATCACATAAGAAACAATCATGCTTCAGCACAATCAGTGGCATACAGATAGATTATAAATCATCAACCTTATCAAGTAAAACTTAATTCTAACACCATATTGCATAAACCTGTAATTTTTATTTAACTGTAAAAAAGAAGTAACAATGTATCTCTATAACAACTATTAAAAATTCTATCTACAAAATCTGAAGTCCCCTTCTATTTTAAGTTGAACCACCCTTTTAGAGATTAAAATCATCTTTGGAAACTCAGTTAAACTGGAAGAAAAGAGAATAGAAGAGAAGAAAATCCATGCGCTTCAAAAACTGCCAGTGCTACATGCAACATGCAAAGAAGACGAAAGCCATGCATGTAAAGTTTGTTCCATAATGTATTCATCATAGCTGGAGAAGACTTGTTGTAATATGTCTAATTACATCCCATCTACCCAGCTATCTTCAAACTTAATTCTTTCCAACTCCGCTACAACAAACCCTCTCATATCCTCCAGCTTTGTCAACTCTCTCTTAGCTGCTCTTATTTCTTCCTTGATTTCCATCAATCGATCTATTGGCAAATTTTCACCAACATCTCCTCTCTGCATAACCTCTTTAAATCTTTCAGTCCATTTCTCCTTTATTTGGCTTAAAGGTAAGCCTTCTTTTACAAGTACATCAAAATTTACTATAATAGCAATGATGGCCTCCAATTCCTCAAATTGTTCATTTAGCTCTTTAACAGAATCTTGAACCTCATTTCTATGTTTGTATAGGAAATTTGTTCTAAATCGGAGTATACAAGAAGTCTTTTCTACAAAATATTTATTATCTTCTTCCAATATCGACTATTCTAGGAGGGTAGTCTTAGGAAATTTATTGACCTCTTTCAGTTTCTGGTTGTATCCCATGTACTCCTCTTGTGCTTCCAAAGTTTTAACATATTGGTTCATCTCTTCTATTAGCCCCTCAATCACTTTGTAAACCTCAAAACTGTCATCTAGTACCTCGTTTATTTCTTGATTTAATTTACTAACCCATCGATCCAACATTTATGCCTTGCCCCTCACCTATTCCAAATCATCTACTTCCTTCTTGCTCAACAAAACAGGAGTCTCAATTGTAGCAACCTGTTGTGATCTTGGAGCAGAAACATTCTTAAGGAAAACATGCAATTGATCTAATTGAGCCTTAAGCTCATCCTTCCTTTGTTTATCCTTCAACATCCTTGGCTTGGTTGAGGATGCTACCACATCAATTAGATTCATTTTTTGATCTCTGGTAGGTCTCCCCAGATTCACTATGCCTGGTTGATAATTTGCCAATTGGATATCTCCTGCCTCCTTGTCTATCATAGGTATAGCACACTCAGCCACAATTTCTCCTTTGTTAGCTAGCCTAGCATAATACAAGATCTTGGCCTTCTTTTTAGGCCTTTCTTTTTCTATTTCCTTCATCATATCCTCCCAATTGAGAGGTTGAGAAGGTGTCGGTGTTCTCTTTTGAAGGTCTAATTTCAACCAAGTCGGAGCACTTGGAGTAACAATCATCATGGTTGAAGAAGAGGAGGCACTAGCTAAGGGAGGTTGCACATTTACCTTAGGTTGAGAATCAAACCTCTATTTTTGTTGCTGCTCTTGTTCCACACTTATTTGTGCCAACTTTTCAACTTCCTCCTTATCTTTTTGCTCTTGTACTCTCTTATCTTCTTCCTCCTTCTTCAACCTTTCTTCTTCTAATCTTTCTTTCTCCAATTTTTCCTTCTCCAATTTTTCTTTCTCTAATTCCCTTTTCCTTTCTTCCTCTAAAGCTTTAATCTTTTTTGCATTTTCTTTTTCTTCTTGTTGGTTTTTGATCAGTTCTTCGACCTCTTTCTCCTTTTTTAATCGTTATGCTTCCTCTTCCTTTCTATGAGCTTCTTCACCAAGCTTTAACCTAGCTACCAAAATTTTTCTCTCCCTTCGGTGTCTTGCCTTTTCTTCCTCAAGGTCATGAATTTTCTGTATCAATTCTAATTTATCATTTTCCTCCTTAACCTTGAGCTTATTCTCTTTTTGCCTATGTTGCTTCTCTATTTCATCAACTTTTGATTTAGCTTCAATTTGTTGCTGCTGCAGTATGGCATCAGCTTGTGTATTGGTATCAATTAACTTTTGTTTCTCTATTGTTGCAGCTTTCTCATCAACAGCCTTCTTGACTTCTTCAAACAACGCCCACTGATCCTCCTTTGTCATTACCTATTCAGTATCCTCTTCTAGAGGCATATTTTCTTGTATTCCTTTCTCTGATAGAGTCTCATCCGAATATGTTCCAACATCATGAATTTTTACCTCCACTTCTTTTCCCTTTATAGTTTCAACAATATTATGAAGAGTCTCTTTTTTCACTTCTTCACTTTGTTGTTTTGCAAGAGGGACTTGAGTAGAAGATTCACCCAATGTAGGTGTTGAAACAACCCATCCTATTTGGGCATCTCCTTCTTGTGTCTTCGGTTCATCAACTGTTGCTTCAAGCTCTATTTATTCAATGTTTGGAGGAAGGAACTCCAAAGACTCCTTGGGAGGTGTCTTTTTTTTAATCCTTTTATACCCTTTCCCCTTTTTAGGAGTTGGTCCTTGAAGATTTTTGGTTCTTAGAACCAACCATTGAACACTCCTATCCAAGACTAGTCGCCCTATCTGCTTAATGTCAATGATTTCCTCACTGTCCCAGTCAATCGGATGAAGGCTTTTAGTCCTAATGTTTAAAGCTTCATATGATGGATCCAATACAACTCCATCATCCACCAATGTGTCAGGAATGTCATTTTTGATACCAAGCTCTACCATGAGTGAGATAGTTTATCTTTTATAATTCTTCTTCCTCAAATCATTCTCATCCTGTCGGTCACTTCAAAAATCTTCCAATAAATTGAAATGTTTATCAAACACAAAAGGCATCAAGGAATTCATTTTACTCTTCGGGTCAAAGTGCTTACGAGTTGTATATAAACCTAGCTTTAAGTGTATCAACTCACTGCACACTACCTTTTCTCCCACCAGATGCTAACAACTGTATTCACCCAACTTCATGGTGAACTTATGACATCCTATTTTATGTTTCAATCCAAACCGGGCATTAACTGCAAAGCTTGATAAACAAGTTCCATCAACACTATCCTATTATTCCAACTTTGTTCAGACCTGGGAAGATACCTACTCTTGCTACTGCATACACAATGTAAGAAGTCATGAAAAAGCATTTGGTTTCCCTAATCCTGGTCAATTGATCATGAATGGCATCTAAAACAATCATCAGCCAATCAAACTGTTGCTTTCCATTCAAAATGGTCTAAATGAAAGGAAACATCTACTCCTTGAAGTGAAATGTATCCCTCTTCCCAACCACCCTAGACAACATCATGATCAAATCTGATACCTCTTTGTAGAAATCTGCCCTCTTAGGTTGGTTTGAGAGCTTGGTTAGAGATTTATTTTCCATCCTCAACCATTTCTTATTCAAGTGAGCCTTGTTAGATGCTTTATACTTTCTATATTTTTCCAAAGCTTCAGCCTCCTTCAACTATACCAGATTCTTTGGATCCGGGACCCTAAACATAGCTTGAAACATTTAAGGAGTGAGATCAATGATTACATTATCTTGTGAATCCATGCATTGTCAAGTAGCCAGATTGTAAGCTCCTGCAATTGTCAAGATTAATTCTAGACATTAGATAGATAAAGGGAATAAGGTGATATGAGCCAAATCAAACTCAACAATTCTTTGTGTTCTCCCTGCCATATCTTTAGCAAACTTTTCTGAATACAAATCCTCAAAATTGTATGAGCCTAGATTTATGTCGGTGATGTCTGACCAATCTGATTCCACTTTGCTTATTGTGATCGCAGGACCCCTATGATTATACCTTAAAGTATAAGGTAGATGTTCAAGCTTTATCTTCTTGGGTTTAGTTGTTGCCTTTGATGTACTTGTAGGTCAGTTCCTTTGGACAACTTCTCCTGATGTTCGTGACATCCTTTAGCTTTCCTGCAACAAAACCTCTAGTTAGATCCTTGAATAAACATCTCAAAATATGCCTTAAAATTATACCATTCATACATACATCGGAGGTAGAACCAAGTAGAAAACATCCTAAATAGTCTTCTTTAAAACACTGTCAGGCTCGGAGTTGGAACTGGAATGGTGATCGGAATCGGAACCAGAATAAAAAACGGATTTGGTTTCTTTCTGATTTTCTATTCTAATATTTCATTTTGGTCCCAATTCTGATTCCGCCTAGGTTATCGTTATTTTAAAATAAAGCTTCTCACTACAAGCAGAGTCGGATATGGGATGGAAAATGGAATATGACACTAATTATAAAACACATCCGAAAAATCTAAATCAATTCTGATCCCGCTCCTGCCTATGTTCACCATGACATCACAAACAATTTTAATAGTTTAAAGCATAACTTCATGAATAAGGACTAGGGTCATATTAAAATGAAATGAGGCTTAAATATAACAAGAAAATACCATCCCCATATGACCGAGGTGCAATTATACTTTTAGGGCATCCTATTTAATATTTAAAAATCCAAATACAGAAATATATCTAAACCCTAGTCTAAAAACGCGATATAAAAACTAGGGCACAAATTCAACGCTTCTATTTTAACTAGATGAATGCACAACAAAAACCCTAAGTAAAAACAAGATTTAACCAACCCTAACTCACTGTAAAACCCTAATTGATCTATGTGTTTAAAAACCAATGCAGCATGATGCGATCATGACAAAATGTGAAAATGACCGTGCCCTAACTCATTGAAAACCAAAAACAAAAACAAAAATGAAGTTAAGAACATCAAAAAGAAAAAAAGAAAAAAAAAAATGCAAACCTACTGAGAATCATGAACTTTCCCAAAGCAAAACGATCAAATAGAAAGAAGAAAACACGAAATTAAATAAAAGAAGAACAAGAATAGGAACCCTACCTCAAACGCAAAATAGGCAAACCTTCTGAAGAAATCCACAAGCAATTATCTCCACTTCTTTCAATCGATTCACTCTAGAAAAACTCCACTGTTGCTCTACTTCGCTCTTCAATTTCTTAACAATAATAATAACCACCTGTTAAATCCCTAATCAAGGTAAAACTCGAAGTTTCTACCTACGCATGGCAGTTGTCATTAACACATTAAATGAACTAAAGCGGAGTTGGAACTGGAGAAGAACTAGCGCATCACTGCAGTGTGACTTCAGTAAAAATTCAACAACCAAGAAATGGCGAGAGCAGAATCGGAATGAAAACGGATTTGGTTACTTGAAAAAAGCATAAAACAAAACCAAACACAAAAATAAAATAAAAAGACCAAAAATAAGAAAACTAAACATAAGGACTTTGTCTAAAACAAAATTTCAAAAAGCGAAGGCGGAGACGGAATGGATTTTGATTTTGAAATTTTGAATAAATACCAACTTAACTCCCACTCTGGATCTAGCTCCGACAAAGACAAGACAAAAGTTTAAAAAGAAAGACTGTTGGGATGGGAATCGGAAAGATTTTTGAAAGAATTTTTAGAACCCGATTCAATTCCGGCTCCGACTTCGGTTCTGCCAGACTAAACCAAAGAAAAACAAAGTGTTGGAAAGGAAAGACTCCACACTTTGTCTGAAAATCAACCCAGGATAAAATCAGAAAAGGGGGACCCATTTTGACCAAGGCAAAAGATGGGGTGGTTATGCAAGGCATAATAGGTGGCATGCACCTTAACTCGTTGGGCTTTCTTTTTGTTCGTGTGGACGAGATTTCTAGTTGGAGAGCTCATGGGATCCAGTTTCATTTCTTGCTTTTCTATTTCAGTTGATCTTGTGATTTATTATCCCTCATTAGTTATCGAGGTGGAAAGTTGTAACTGTAACCTTATTTATTGGACTTGCCTCATTCGGGGAATGAGAGTTGTAATTGTAATATTCAATTATGAATAAATGAAATTGAAAGTTGTCTTTAATGATTTGATGTAATTTATCTTGTATGGAATGTATGCGTCCTTATTATCTTAAGTAGATAAATGTTATGTATTCATTTATGTTGTTGTGGGTTAATAAGTAATCTCAATCTCACAATCTTAGAGGTTGTTTGCAATGGGTAGTGAACTTGGATGTTCCTTGTACTTAAACAAACAAAAAAAATAGTACATTTAAGTAGTTAATTGCAACTTCCTCTAGGGTTGTGTGGCGGGGCATTACAATTTGTAGTATTTTTTGTCAATTTGATGGCAACTTATTTTTTCATTTGCATCACTTTATGTTTTAAATCAATATGCAAATATTTCATAATAAGATAATACTTAATTTCTTTAAAGAAAAAGACTAGATTTGTCTAAATTTATTTCATTCCATTATTTAACACTTATTGTTAATTGTTTAATCTAGCCACATGCAACTATAATTTGCAGCACATCCATTCACAAACACATACTCTCTAACATATTAACATACATATAGTTTTATATCGGTGTAATCCTTGAACCTCCTTTAGGTGCAAGTGCTAGTTTATATACCTCTCGCTTTATAGAATTATCTCCCTCTTTATCTCTCTTTCCTTTTCCTAATCTCTTGAAAGAACAATTAAACTATCAAATTTTTTTATATATTATTTAATTTGTTCTATATTAAATATATTAATTATTAATTATAATAATTTCATATTTGTATTTAATAATTTTTATTATAGAATATAGTATATAATAATATAGCCTATATATACTATTATATATAATACTAAATATAACTATATTATATATTATATAAAAATATAATAATTATTAATTATAATAATTTTATACATGTATTTAATAGTTTTTTTAAAGAATATAATAACAATAAGTAGTATAATTATATTATTTATAATTTATTTTTTATTATATAAAATATATATTATATTTTAATTATGCTAATATATACTTAAGGTAAAGGATGACGTAATGTTAAAACCTAAATGTGCTCATTGTTAGGATCTTGGTCATAATTTTCATTTTAATAAACACTCTAAAACCCTTGTCAAAACCTTATTTTTAGGTTGTAGCTCACCAAATTGGAGAAGTGAAAGGTCAATACCAATGAGGAAGGGTTTGGAGGAGAAAAAACCAATAGCGGCAAGGAAAGCATCAAAAGAACAATGAAAAACAACCAAAAAATGGTGAAAAATGATGAACGACTAAGATTCGTTTAATCGTCTTGCATTGATACTAACACAAGATAGTCGTCGATATGATTTTACAAGTCACCTTGTTCATAGAGGGAATGTCTTCAACATAATAAAAGTGCCACTTAACTGTATGATAACTGGAGGTAATTTTACTCTTAAAAAAGAATCTCATTTCCAAAGAGAAAATCATATTCAAGATCATGGGCCTCAATCAAGTGAAATTATTCTATCATAAAATTTATACTCAAGTGAAAGTATTTTATCATAAAATTTCTCTCCAATTATACTCAAGAAAAAGTATTTTATAATAAAAGTTCTCTCAAATTGTATTCAAGAAAATTTATACTATGAGAAAGAAGAAAAATTTGAAATCTTAGCCATCACTTATCAAAACCTCTGTGCAGTGATTGGCCTTAGGTGATGTCTTTGAGGGGGAGTGTGCATGTCAATGCCACCACCTAGTGGCTAAATCCTAGATGTATGAGTCCTATAGGCATATATTAAATTTATCTCTATAAATATTCCACTTATAAAAGCATTATATATTATTAAGTTCTATGAGCACATCATAGTAAGTCCAACAAGTACTATTTAATGAACCTGGGGTGAGGCTAAGTTGAGGAGATCGACATAAATGAAAAATAATTTTTTTTAAGAAAAAAACTTGGACTAGTGAACTAGCACCCCTCTCTAGTCCTTTTGCACACATTCAAATTTGGCTTATATGTTTAGGGTCTACTTAATCAGGACTTATTAAAAAAACAAGCACTTTTTGGGATTAATTTGATAAAATATGATCAAGAAGGTGCTTTTTAGGGTAGAATTGGCACGTTCTCTTGGGTTGAAAGGAAATTTCAAGGCTAGGGAACTTATCTAAAATACAATAAGGGAGTGGACACTAAAGCGAGTTTCAAGTAAAATAGAAATTGTACTTTCACCTTTAGAAAGCACAATTTGTGATGCTACATTTAGCCCCCACTTTAACGACCATATGACACTACATGCATATACAAACTAAAGTACTAAAAGTAAATCACATCATAAAAGGATATCAAAAAGCACACTATATAGAGGATGTAGGAATATTTTCCAAGCAAGAGAATGAAGCCCCCAACATAGTAACTTGTAAGCCACAACATTAGGAATTGCATCTTGCAAAACCAATTTGTTAGAAATCCAACTCATCTTGCACATTTAAATGAATGTGTTAGTCCAAAAATTCTAAGGAGAGTAAAATTTAAGGGTAGATGTGTTCCCCCTATTTATGCTTTCTTTATGGAGGTGGAAATAGGGTAGTGATCTCACCATGTTGAATTGATTAGGTTTTTGATGAAAATTCCTTTAGTAGGGGCATGAAATCATAACACCAAAGGACCAAAAATCATATGATATGATCGAGGGAAAAACCAGGATTCTAACACAATAGATAGTATATAAATTAAAGTTTGCAATCCCAAGTTATGATGATTTGAAGAGAATATGGTATGAATATTAATTGCTAAATTTGACTATAAGTAACAAAAATTTCACCTTGCAGCCTGAAGATGGTGCAATTGAAAGGTTATAGGAAAGTATGGATTGAGGGGGACTCTCTCATCATTATTAACAACTTGAAAAATCCCCCTTCCACTGTTGCGGAGTATTGAACCTATAATATTGAAAGCTATTGAAACTCTTAATTCTTTTGATGAGTCCTACATATCTCATGTTTTCAGAGAAGGCAACGGTCTAGCAGATGTATTTGCTAACCTTGGTGTTAGGGGTAGTAAGGAGTGGGATGTGAGTGATCCCCTACCAATGGAGGCTATTGCATGTGTAAATCGTGATTCTTAAAACTTCCAACATGGATGATGAATTGGTATGGCTCGGAGCTTGCATGACTAGTATCACGTGGCTTGCCATAATATGGAGTGATGGTGTGGTTGATCCACATCGTGCTTATGGTACCTTATTGGATTTCCGTATGGGTTGAAGTTTTAGGCTCATTATTTTTTCCTGACATATTCTCAACACCACATAAATTGTGGGTAATTTTGGGCTTTCATTCTCGAAGTTTCTCCTTATTGCTTGCAAGGTTCTCAAAATTTTCAGCTCTGCAAATTTTTGAGCCATGGGAGGGGTAGGAACCATACAAATCCTTTTTCTTGTGACTCTGTGAAGAGCCAGCAAGAGGTGTGGCATATTTTGGAGAAGGGCGGGCTTACTCCTTATCTAGAAAGATTGCATGGTAACAATCCACAAGATACAACTCAGTTTGCGAAAGCCAAGAATAATCAGGTTCTGAAACTTGGGGGAACTGAGTTTGATGTGAATGAAGAATTTATTACTAATATAATAGAGCTTCCTACTAATGGCAAGAAGGTTTTCAAAGAAAAAATTGATTCAAGGGCTGCAATGCAGATATTTTTCAAAGGGTTTGATGAACAAGACTTGAAGATGGCTAAGAGTGGCGGGTACCAATGCAGCTCGCTTAAGGCAGTCTGGGGGGATGTTGCAGAGGATCTCATGAGATACATTACCCTCAAGGGTCATTTATCTACAATAAACGCCTATCATTTTATGCTTCTTAATCATTTCTGCCATAAAAAGAGAATTTCTTTCCCTTTTTATCTGTTAGAATTGCTGGAAAGTGATCTAAAGGACCACAAAAAGAACCCTAAGAGCCTAGTGTTGCATGTGGGGATTATCATGTTAATTTCCTGTAATGATATAAAATATAATCTTGCAAAACAGATCTAAGTTAGAACATGCATGTAATAATAAACAAATCATTCAATGGAATGCAAAGGAGAATATGAAAGAAAATGGAATGAGACTAGAACAGTCTCACCCATTTCTCTCCTCCATGGCTACTTCCATTGTACCTTCTTGAGATTGCTGTGATGAAAATGATGCCCTCAAATTTGAGAGCAAATTCTATAATGCCTAGCCTTAGCAAATACCTTTGAAGGATTTAATGAAATAAACTATGCAAACTAGAAAGTAAATTCTATTATGCAAAGTATTAAATATAATATGCCTAATGTGTGATAATGTCTATGCCAAATGAGGATAAATTAAATGATTGATCGATGATAAAGATTCAAGAGATAAGATTGGTCGACCCTGAAAATGAGATCAAGATTGTCATTTTATAGAAAATGCAATCTTGAATGGACGGACAAGATGAGAGATTTGAAGAATACCCTAGAATCAAAGGTCAAGATTCAATAAGGCAACCTCAATTAGGGTTAGGGCAAAATACCCATAGGTGTAAATAAGATTTAATTAAATGAATTAAATCCAGACTGAATGTGACAGTTGAGATGAAATTAGTAAAAATCAGAAGACAAGAGGATGAGATTTTAGAAAATCAATAATTTTGGAAAGTAAGAAGAATATTTCCCTTTTGAATTAAATTAATTCAAAATAGAAGATTTTGTGAGGTAATTAGTAATTGATTTTTGAAATTAATTACTAAATGAAGAATCAGTTAAGTATGTGAGATATTTTTAAATGATTTGTTTTATTTAAAAATATAGAAGTGTCACATACCATAATTAAATAATTAAAATAATTATTTAATTTAGAAGTAGTTAATTAATTAAATAAATAAATGAATTTATTTAATTAAGAGAGGATTTAGGAATTAGTGACATATTAAATAGATATATTAAAATATATCAATTTAATAATCAAGAAGACATTTATGATAAGGGTTAATTAAATAAATTGATGTCTTTATTTAATTATTAGAAGACTTTGATAATTAGTGACGTATTAATTTAAATAAATAAGATTTATTTATTTAATAATCATGAAGAATGAAAGTTTATGAATTAATTAAATAATCATGAACTATTTAATTAATAGTTGAATGTGGGTTAGGAACATAATTAAAATTTTATAATCATGTCATGATGAAAGTAGTAAAAATAATGCTTGTAGGTCTTGGTCATTTTTATGTGTCTACATTTGCCCCTCTTTGTCATAATGCAACTTGTCGCGTTATGGCAAAGAAAAACAAGTCCAGAATATGCCTCAGTGTAGAATATGTTAAGGAAGAATGATGAGGAGGTAGCGCTATGCCCCCTCAAGAGGATGGTTGGGTTCCAAGAAAATAGGTGTGCTCTTGAAATTAATGAGAAGACTAGAATATGATGAGACAAAGAAATGGTAGAGAGAAAAAGATGAATGCTAGGATAGAAGGAAATGCAAGTTAGTGCGAAAAATGCAATGCATGTTAAAATCCTTCAATATTTGCCAAGGTACTAATAGGTGTTGCTCGAATCATCATTGGGCAGTAAAAATGACACAAATGGACAACAAACACCATGGTATGACATAGACCAAGGTGTGCAAGGTCATCCAATTGCAAGACAGACAATCGCAGACAAGGAATGTCCTAACTCATAGTAGAGGCCCATTTGCCCCAGTCTTTTTGTCAAGACAATCCACAGACATCAGCCAAAGAAAAAATAAAATAGGTCATGAGATGTCGTCGCACCTCTAAATCCTTCAAGGGACATCCTCGAGGTAGCTAGTAACATGACCAAAAGACAAGTCAATAAAAAGATAAGACAAAATAGCCAAAAATTCACAGTCATTTACTTTGTATTGCCAATGTTTGTTTGTTGAAGATTAATTGTTTGAAAGCTTGATAGTTTTGATGGTTCTAACGGTTTGACGGTGCCTAAGGTCAGGAAGGACACATCCTGAAAAGGAAAATGACACTTTGACGAGATCCAAATCCAAGAAGCACACATCTTGAAGAGGATCAAAAAGTGACGAGATTGACATTTTGACCAATGGTTTGGCAAGCTGATTGATTTTGACTGGATAATTGATTGGACTACGTTGTCTGATTTTGGAATTGATTTTGATGCTGACACTTTTGAATGACTGTTTTGACAAAAGTGACCATGTTTGACTTACAATTTTACTTTGACAACCTAAAGGGACTGACCTAATGTCTCGGGGATTCAAAGATGAATCTTGCCTACGTAGCAAAGGCGCAGAGACAACGTAGTTCGGACAAAGACGAAAATTGACTGACAAGACTGATTGGACTGACCAGACAGAGATTGACTTTGACTCTTTTTTTGGGATTTTGACACTTTTTTGAATGTTTTTGTGTTTTCTCAAGACAATTTTCAAATTTTTATCTTTTTTCAGGACTTTTTGTAATTTTTATGACTTTTTGATGCTTTACAAAAATTGTGACAAATGCATGTGGATGATGCCGACGTACATGAATCCAAGGACAACCATGATTTTGCTGCTAGCCAAGTTGAATACCGATGGACAGGTGATGATGATGATGACAACGTTGTTTGACGTGGGAAGGACACATCCCGAAACAACATGAAAATGACAATGTTGTTTGACGTGGGAAGGACATATCCCAAAACAACGTGAAGATGACAATGTTATGACAAGAGTATAAAAGTCTGCAGCAGGTCTAGGGACAAAGCCAAGGAATGTTTTGGATAATGTGCTAGGGTGCCATATTGTTGCATTTGAAATGACTTGATGAGGACTAAAATGGGATGATGGAGGATTGCAAGACCATTGACAAGGGAAACCAAGATGGGTGATAGGTATAAGGCAATTGATGACTTGGACTAGGAGAATTATCATATGGTCTCCAAGGATGATGTCGAAAAGGATGCTATGAAGGTAATGACATGATATGCAATGACCAAGGTATGACCCAAAAGATAGACATGTCAAAAGATTTCCAAAGCATGATTTGTGTTTGTGTCTTAGTCTTTGTCAAGATCAAAATAGGTGGAAAAATGGATGGACATGATAGGGCTAAGATGGATGGATGAAAATGTCAGGTGAAGGGAGTGGGAGATGAGACAA